>VYZP01005907.1:0-28222 GCA_013400635.1 Hypocryptadius cinnamomeus
TTGCTCCAAGCCCTGTCCAACCTGGTCTTGATCTCACTTTGATGTAGGTGACACCTACAGGAGGTGAAAAGCCCATAAGAAGCATTGACAGGAGACTAAAGGCTTTGCAGGTTTCTTGTTTTCAGTTTTTTTTGAGATCTGGAGTGAATTTAATGGTGAGGGTTTGGGAGTAGGAGGAAGATTGATGTATCCACTTGGAGGTTTGTAACTCAGGGAAAGGTCAGCCTGGACATTTTGAGAACTGTAATGTAACAGTCTTTGAATCAATAATGATCATACTGGGAGGAAGGATGGTGGAGTTCAGAGAATCATGGAGGAGCCATTTTGTCTCCAGTCCCTGGGAAAACCCTGCAGAAGTTCTTCCATAAATGGTTCAATATTTGTGCACTGGAGGACAGCAGAGTGATGCAAAAACACCTGAATAATTCACTGGGGACAATCCTCCACAAACCAGCCCAATTTTTGTCTCTGACCATGACACTGGTTTTGGTGACTAAGGGTCAAAAGAGAGTAAAACTTTTCATCTGGGCACCAGTCGAGTTGAGAAAATGGGAATGACCAAAAGGCACCAACACTGGGGAGAAATAAAAAAGGGGAAGTAGTAAAGCTTGAAAATAACAAGTGAAATGAGAACCTTTAGTAAAAAAACTGGTTCAAAAGAACTAATTCCTTTCTGTACCCATTACTTGTGATGGAAGAGGATAATGGCTCCCAGTCTTGGAGAGGGAAAAGCCCCACAGCTGTAACAACGTGCCCATATCTGGCCACTGCACTTCAGAAAATCAGGGATGATCCAGGTATGGAGCAGACAGGAGAGAAAAGGACACAAGCAGATGATTGAAAAACATGGTCTGAGGAAGAGTTTGGGTGGACTGGGCTTCTTTGGTGCAGAAATGAAAAGCACACAGAAGCTCCAGCAGTGCAGGCTGCTAGGGATGGATTGGTTTCCTTGTGCACTGCCACCTGGAAAAGCAGGAATCAACAAAATTGAGCATGTTGGAGAACAGGCAGGGTACAGAACACCTGGGAATGGCTAAGGGGTGCTGGGAGTGTCTTTTTTGATGGTCACATTTGTCATGGATGGACTGTTTCACCTGACCACAGAATGGGGAAGGGAGATAGGTGGCTGCCCAAAGGCTCTCCAGCTCCTGCAGTTCTCCAGATTTTATCACTTCATGAGTTAATTCAGGAAGCCCTCTGAGAAGGCATCTTCCCTCAGGCCCGATGCAATGGCTTAACCACAAAACCACCCCTGTGGTAATTGCTCCTCTGTAAAGTGCAGCTCACCCTGCAAAATAAAGTGTCCTATTTAATCCCATGAAACACTTACTTGCTTTGCTCTAACTGAGATGGGAAAGGAAGGAAAAAAAAAAAAAAGGGATTTCCTGCAGATGCTGGTTCAGATTTCAAAGTTAATCCCTTTCCACCACCATTGTGTTCTTTTTTTGAGAAGCAACTGGACAGCAAATTTCATTTGCACAAGACATATGTTGCCAGGGTTTTGAGTGTTATTTACCACACATGTGAGATAAGAAGAAAATGGCACTTTTGTAGATACAGGAATCACTCCTCTGGTCATGAAGCACAAAAAGAAATATTGAGCAGCACAAAAGCAATGCCCAGGGCTCACTTCAACAGAACCCACAAAAAAAATCAGGAAGAAATGGGTAAAATTAAACAAACCATCCCTGCCCCAGATAGTTTTCTTTTTTTTATATATTTTATTTGCAAAGAGTTGCAAGGAAAGTTCATTGCTTTCCACAAGGAGGAGGAAATGCCAGGCCCAGCAGAGCGTGTTTGATATATTATTCATAAGGAATTGTGTGCTGAAGACTTGTCAGGATCCAGCAGCAGCAAACAGAGGTCAGCAGTGAAGAGAGCAAATAGACCTGCAACGGGTTTTAAACGGTTTTAATGCAGCCAATTTCCAGCCCGTTTTATTCATTAGCCCTGGTTGTCTGGGATGTTCTTGTGGCAGGATGGAGGCTCCTTCTGAAGGTTTCAGAACCAGCACTGCTCACAGTCCCAGCAGGGCTCGGCTTTGTAAACACAGCAAATTAGATTTAGGGCTTTTGAACAGAAATAAAGAGGGAAACCCACAAGGACATTGCTCACTTTTCGAAGTGGAGCTGCACTTTCAAGGCTGACCCAGTACTGTCATTTTGGGGCTGTTTGAGCAACCACTGGAAAATAAAAGAGCACTAAAAATAGCCAAGATGGGCTCATTACCTCTTTAATTACACGTTGGTTTTGTTTTCTCTCATCTGTCCTGTGAGCTCCCCATTGACAGTGACTGGGGAATGCCAGGTCTAGGGACATCACTGTCATTCACTGCCAGTCCATGTCCCTGTCCTTACCTTTTCCACACACTGGAAGAACAGGATTCCCTCATAAAGCCCATGGAAGCATCACAAGCATCAAGGAATGATGCTGAAAGAGTTGGAACTGTTCGTAATGGGGAAGAGAAACCTTCAGAGAGATCTCAAAGCTCCTTCCAGAGCCTAAAGGGACTGCAAGAAGCTGGGGAGGGACTTGGGACAAGGGGTGGAGGGACAGGACACAGGGAATGGCTTCCCACTGCCAGAGGGCAGGGATAGATGGGATATTGGGAAGGAATTCTCCCCTGTAAAGCAGGAGCTGAGCTGGAGCTTTCCTTTGCTCACCCATCGTGGAGTCAACGAGGCAGGGAATTTAATGTGGCACACTTATCCCACAGACACTTCCAAATCCACAGCTAAAGGAAGCAGCAGCACTACCAGTGCTTGTAAATACCATTGTTTGTTTAAGGCTTTCTGGAGCTCTTGGGAAAGAGCTCAGCTTGGGAAGAAAATCTCCACTTTACTGCAGCACTCAGGTCCTGGCTTGTTCTAGGGAGAGAGATTCACGAACAGGTAAGATGCACATGCACACATGCTCACAGGTTTTGTAAGTTGTAGGAAAAATCAGTTTACTCTATTGAGGGGTACCCCTAACCAACCCTGGAGCAGTGTCCCCTTTACTGGTGGCACTCAGGAAACCTTCTTCACCTCCACTTGGGAATGCTCAGCTCCCACTCACAGAACCTCCCCAGTGTCCCCTTGTCCTACCAGGAGAAAACTGCTCCTGCTGTCTCACCCCACACTTTTTTCCAACCCATTTCTTGCTCCTTTTCAACCCATTTGTTTGTCCTGACTCCTTTGTTTTCTAATCCCAGCATGCAGTTTGGGTGTGGCCATGCTGACCCACTCCATGAGTTTTCCTACAGAACCAAAGACTGGGAAAGTTTCCAGGAAATTCCCACTGAATATCTGGTCTAGGTGGAGGCAGCTGCTACCTACCTTGTGCTGTAACATGGCAGGAGTTCTCTCCTCAGGCAGGTGAGGGACAGCACAAAAGACAGACAGGTTGTGGACTGAGCTGCAGTTGTCCTCTCCAGGAGTTGTTTGTTAGCAGCAAACCAGGGAAAATTATTAGGGAAAGTGCTGAAATGGAAGCTGGCAGATTTATTAAAGAAAACAGGGAGCCTGTTTTGTCAGAAGGTTGTCCTGGGATGGGTTTTAGCAGGACAGAAGTAGTTGCTGTGTGAAGTAATTTTTTCACTTGTTTTTTCCCCACTCAAATAGGCGAAAGAAGTTTTTTCCAGGATTGCTGCTCTGCTCTGGTCCTGGTGCTCATTGAAATCCCTTGGAATTCTTCCCTTGGAATTTATTTCTGCCTCCCTTCCCGCCCTTAAGGAGTTCCTGGCTGTTTCTGTCTTCCCTCAGGTTCCTTCTCAGCTTCTCCCACTGTCCCACTTCAGCCTCATCACTACATCTTACTCCTCTCCCTTTTCCTCCATGTCCCAGCCTCAGAGACCCCATTGCAAAAGCATTTGGATATGTTTGTGCCCCAGAGTTGCCATTTTATATGGAAAAGTGCAGGAATCTCACTGCTCCTGACACATCTGGGGAGTCGAGGGCATGGAGGGGTAAGAATTTTTAATTTCAGGGCTGATCCTTCAGCTACTCCTGTTGCTCTAGATCTTTTCTCAGCTCCATTCCCTTCCCTGGACATGCTCCAGCCCCTTGTTTTCCTTGTTGGGAGGGTCCCAGAGCTGCCCCCCACACTGGAGGTGTCCCAGCAGTGCCAGCACAGGGGACAGGCACTGCCCTGGTCATGCTGCCACCCCAGAGCTGTGACAGCCCAGGTGCCTTTGGCCTCTTGCCCACCTGGGCACACCTGGCTTGTGTCAGCAGCACCCCCAGGGCCTTTTCCAGCTTTCCAACCACTCTGCCCCAACCTGTGTTTGTTGTGACAAATGTCTGTGATGTTGTGACATCCCCAGAGAGGGAAATTCGAGTCAGAATAAAGGACACCATGTGCAGTGAATGCCCACACTCACCTGGTTTTCTTCCAGGTGAAGAAAACCTCTCCATAACCCATGAACTCTCTTCTCTGATGGCTCTCAGGTGTGACATTGGGGCTGCACAGCCTCCCAGCCCTTTCTCCTTTCTTTCCCATTCAATATCTCCCAGCCCTGCCTTCCAACCAAGCTTTGGCAGTGTCCTGAAATCCAGATCCTGCCCAGAGCATTTGAGAAGCACAAAGATGTTTGGTTTGAGCTCCTGAAAGATGTTTGTTTGAGGTCTTGTTGTGTATGAAACACCTCCTTTCCTACTTTGTATTCTTTGATATGCAATGAAATACTGCACCTTCACAGCTGTGGGGTCCTGCCTGCAGCAAACTGGGAGAGTTGTGGAGCAAAAAGTTCTTTTAGGGAGTTTTTGAAGATGAAGCTGATAACTATTGGAGAAAATCACCAAGATTTTGGGACATCAGTGTACCAGAAGTCCTCTTTTCCAATCACCTCTCAGGATCAGATATTTTACAATGGAACTGGTACCAAACTGGCAAATTTGAGGAGAAAATTTCCTGGAGTCTGTACTGGTCATTCATTCTGCTTTGAAACACAGGGGTGGAGCAATTTTGGGTCCATATTTCCACTGCCACAAAAATCCCCAATAGAAGGAAGATAACAGCAGTTTTGTGAGGGGAACAGCTTTGTTCTTCAGTCATGGAGAATATGATCTACTTTTCCTGATGATACCCAAAAACTGCCACTAGAAATCAGCAGCCAGTGGGGCTCTGCAATGAATGTCCCCCCTCCCTTGTTGTTGTGTGCTTTGGTCCTCACTACTTGTATCTATAGCAAAAAATTAAACAAATGTTGGTTTCCAAGTACACTCCTGAGCAGTTTTGGACCAGATCAGCTGGAAATGTCCCAAATAATCCTTGGACTTGCCTCAGGAGTTAGAGCAGACCATTTCCAATAGGTGGTTTGGATGTGACCCCTCCCCTCCTTTGGAGTTTTGGGGGCATGGACCTGGCCAGAGGTGCCTCAGATCCCAGGATGGAATCAGCATTTCCCTCGTGGTCACAGAAGGATTTGCTCTTCACATGATACCAACCTCCAGCACCACAGAGAGCCCTGACCAGCAGGTTCCTGTCCTCACAAGCAGCATGTCCTGGGTGCCCATGGACAAGAGTCACCAGGGCATGGAAGACCCAGGTGTGAGGGAGGACAGCTTGCCCAGACTGCTTAATACATGGGTTTTCCCTATGGAGTGATGGATTGAGGGGTCAGTTATCATCAAATATGTATTTGGGTTCAGGAGTGGGCTGGGAGAGGGACCCAACAGGAGGCACAAATTGAGGCTGGAAAACTGGAGCAGAAAATCAAGGAATGGTTTGTATTGGAAGGAAATCTACAGATTATCTTGTTCCCCCGCTGCCATGGGCAGGGACACCTTCCACTATTCCAGCTTGCTCCAAGCCTTGTCCAACCTGGCCTTGGACACTTCCAGGGATCCAGGGGCAGCCACAGCTTCTCTGGGCAACCTGTGCCAAGGCCTCCCCACCCTCACAGGGAACAATTCCTTCCCAATATCCCATCTAACCTAAATCTCTCCTCTTTTAGTTTACAACCATTCCTGTTTGTCCAATCACTGTCTGTGTAATGAGTTGTTCCTCCTCTTTTTTACAAACTCCTTTTAATTACCACAGTGGAGTTGCCCTGGATCCTTCTCTTCTCCAGGTGAACTCCCCCAGCTCTCCCAGCCTGGCCCCAGAGCAGAGGGGCTCCAGCCCTTGGAGCAGCTCCGTGGCCTCCTCTGGACTCTCTCCAGCAGCTCCATGTCCTTCTGCTGATGGCCCCAGGGCTGGAGGCAGCTCTGCAGGTGGGTCTTACCTGAGTGGGGCAGAGGGGCAGAATCCCCCCCTCCCCTGCTGCCCCAGGACTTGGGGGGTTTCAGGAATGGGTCATGTCCAGCTCTCACCCACCAGCACCCCCAAACCCTTCTGCCAGGGCTGCCCTCAGTGAGTTCCTCTCCCAGTGTGTGCTGATGTCTGGGATTGCCCCGACAAAGGACAAAGCAGAGGAGCCAAAGCACAGCTCATGGGGAGTAGTAGAGATGTGTCCCCCTGTGTGTGTGAGGGGTTTATGCACCTCCCTGGGCAGGGGCTGGAGGAGCAGCAGGGGACAAAGGAGATGAAAGAAGAAAATCAGGAATAGGCGCTGAATTGGGTGGAGGAGAGGGTCAATCCTTACTTAGGGATTGAGTGAGTGGGGATGAGGAGGGCCAGGACTGGTGTCAGACACTCAGTCCTTGTGGGGGTGGCTCAGCTGGGGTCTCAGTGCAGGGGCCACACCGCTGCCAGAGGATGGAAATGGGACACATGGGGTGATGGTGGTGCCATTCCCTGTCTGGGGGCTCCACAGGGTGTCACATCACCCAGAACCAGCAGCAGGCAATTGGATTTCCAGCTGCCTGTGGATTACTCTGACCCTGCTCTTATGCCCAGGTCTTCTGCTCTCTCAGGAGACCTCATCCCATGGTCTGACCCAGTGCCTGTTTGGTTCTCCTGGAGCATCCTGCTCAAACACACTTGTGCTCTGGTCTAAAAGAACCTCAGGATTGCCAGGATCTAAAATATTTATTTTTGTTTCATAATCTCTATGTTCAATGTGGAGTGGAAAGGAAAGAACAAGAAGACACAGCACACTGCAAACATGTTATTAAAATGAACTGTTTATATTATCTCGGTTGAGTCAATACATTATAATGTATTAAAATGGAAAGGTACAAAATTGAAATAAATACTTTCTGATTCATGTATAAATCTTTTGTCAAGATGACATTTTGTTTCTTTTTTTTCTTTTTTTTTCATCAGTACATGTTTCAATAAAACATTTAAAATGACAAAATATCATTTAAAATATGGTTCATGGAAGAAAAGGTTGAAATCAAACAACTTTTGGCTTGTTTTGGCATGAGATCTTGACACAATCTGGGTTCCCCAAAACCACGTAAATGGTGGTAAAATATAAATGCTCAAACTTATTTAAAAAAATAAACAGGCTTTACAAAACCCTCTGATCCTTGACTTAGCCACTTTTCTGTATAGTCTGCACTTACGATATATACATTCATTATTGTCCAAGGGAAGACAGCCACTGACGTTCACTTAAAGAGCTTGGTGGAGAGGCTTAACAAACATTTTGCAGCTGACAACAATTAAACACTGGTAAAGAAACTCCTGACAGTGCAAAAAAGGAAAACGGCTCAGAAACCAAAGCCTACAAATGGAACAAGGAAGAGGCAAGTGCACAAGCCCAGATCTGATGCAAAGCTCCAGGCCAGGTGTAACAAAACAGCTTCTTCTCCAAAGGGGAACGCAGGCTTGGAGATCAGCCCTGATGACACCATTTTGGGCTCCCCTGCAGCTCCCGGGGGTGTCCATGATCCCAGGAAAATCCCCCCTTGGCACACAGGAACATCCTGCAGACTCCTTCCTCGCTGGTGGTGAAGCAAGAGGTGAGCTTGGTGGAATATCCTGGAGTAAGCCTGGCCTGGGAGAGGGGGGTGACGCTGAGATGAGAAATCACAGAGCGAGAGGGGCAGAGGGGGAAGTGTGAGTGTGGGCTTGGGACCTTGGAGGAGAGGTAGTGGGGAATTCTCTCTGGGCAGCGGGTTTTATCAGGATCGTGGAGCAGGCTTGGAGGTGTGCTTTAATCTCAAGTGTGCTTTTTGTCTTTGTCACTGCAGCCAGGGGCTGTTGTGGTCCCTCTAACCTCTACCATGTGCTTATCGTTCTGGGCAATGGGCAGGGTCCTGCTGGGGGCTGGGTGTGGGAGAATGGGCTTCCGTGATGGATAATGGTGACTTCCAAATTTCGGCATTCCGGGAACTCTTCAAGTTTCACTCAAAAGGGGAAAAGAAATGTGGTTATGTTAAAATGGAATTAAAGAGAATCTTCCTGCCAACTTCTGGATTAACCTTCTCAAGGCTTGGGTTGTTTGGCTGCCAGCCAGTGAAACCACACAAAGCAAAGGGTGGATTTTCTTTGTTTGCTTGGTTTGAAGGCAGTAGAAGATTTTGCCACCTCAGAAAGGAGGGACAGCCCCATCCTGGCTGGGTTGAAGGGCAAGCAGGACTTGAGAAGGTGCTGCCTGTGCTGTTCTTGGTGCTCCACAGTCTGATGGGAATTAGATCCTCTTGGAAACTTGGCTGTTCCCATCCTGTGAGGAAGAATCTTGTGGCACCAGCTGTTTGCAGTGCTCTGAATGTTGCTGCAAGCACCCATATCAAAGGGAATCCCATTGTAAAAACAACTCTGCAAAGATGTGATAGATGGTCGAGATTTGGGAAGGAAATTTATTTTCTCTCCCTCCACAAAAAGCCAGCGCCTCACAGTTAAAACTTCTTGGGAAATGCCAACTTCAGGCCTTTTCCTGTTGGAAAATATCACATCTGCTGGGAAACAAATGACGTGATTTGAAGCTGTTGGAGGTCTTCTTTGACATTTTCCTTCAGTTTGTTTTCTTTTCATTTCAGAAAAGCTTTTGTTTCAAAATGCAGGATAATTTATATATTAAATTTAAAAAAAAGGATGCAAACAGGGAAAGATCAAAACAATTTCCCTCCATGATAGCCAAACTGTTTTTGTTGGCATATGCATTGTTTTGCATGTTTTTGTTTCATGTTTGCTGTTAGCCTTGAGGTTTCCATGTAGGTTGGAAAAATAAATTCACAGAAATTCTTAAGGGATGGAACAGTTCTTTCCTGTACAACTCCCCTGTGCAGAAAACTTGATTCACCTTATCTAAAGCTCTCCCCTTCTCTAGTTTTGAATTTGTGACTCCGTTTTCAATGGCAAACAAAGCAGAAGTTCTCTGAGTGCTGCTTTCCAGTGGGAGGGACCCACTCAAAGCTGCTCCAAGAATTTCCATGTGCCAGTGGGGCTGGAAGAAGGTCATTTGTCCTACTGTTTTCCCTGAATAAAATTCACTTGGTGCACAAGAGGGTCTTTTGTGGTATCCTTTTCCACCCCTGAGAGGGCATTTAGCTCTTTTTTCTTTTATTTTTTACCATTTTGTTCCCTAATCCAATTTTCTTACAGCTTTCAAAAGTCCACCTCAGTGGAGCTCTTGAAGGAACTAGCAGAAATTCCAAGCAGAAATTCCTGCACTTGAACAGAATGGTTTTCACCCTGCTAACCATTCGTTCTGATTAAGATCAAACTTGGGATAAAATAGCATTTTTTGCTGACTATGGGATAGGCTAAGATGGTGACAAAGTTTTCCTCTCCAGTACCAGTTGCTGGGATTCATGTCCTAAATCTTGTCTGCTGGAGCCCAAATCCATTGACTGAAGTGTGTACAGTCAAGGAAAGGCTGGCTGAGGGTGCTAAACCCATGTCAAAGCTGAGAAATTATTTTAAAATTACTTTTCCCTCCACATCCTTTCAAACAGCAACCAGCAAATGTTTCCTGAGCTGCTCCTGCAGTGCTGTAGGACAGCCTGGACTGTGGCACAGAAAGCACTGGCATCATTTATACAGACAAAACGTGCACTCACACCATTCTTTAGCTAGTTTTGCAATCCAAAGGCTGAATTTGTGGTGGAAAAGATAATTAGGTTGTTGTTGGTGGCTTGGGAGTGTGGGACTAAACCCCTCTGTGTGTGGTTGTGTTGGAAATTTCACGTATTTCAGGAATAAGAGCAGGAATTCCTATATCTGGCCTCCTCCACATCTCACACCCAACCTTGCCTGTGGGATGTCGATACAAATGCCCCAAATTTTGGCATCAGATGAAAGGAATGAATAGAACTCCTGGTTTTTGCCAACACGGATGTGTCAAGACAGAGTTGGGGAACGCTGATGAGCTGATCCATGAATGGTGGGTGTTCCTACCCCACCTCCCAGACAAGGGCCTCACAGCAGCCCTGTGAGGTAGATATTGAACCTTGGGTGGGCAAATGGAGTTACACAGAGAAGGAGGAGGGAGAAAGTGTGAGGAAAAACTACAGCAAGGATCCAGGGATCCTGGATACCAGCCTGCTGCTCCAGGGAGAAGAAGAGATGTGTCTGTCTGCTGGAAGGTGGGAGGGACACCAAAAGAACTCTTGGAACAATGTTCATTTTCCTGTCTGAAGTCCAGTTTTCAGCTTGTTAAAGGTCAGAAAAGTGCACTGGGCACAAGACCAGTGAAAGAGAGAATCCAGAAGATTTGGGAAGTCAAGTATGGAGCAGGGACATGAAGAAAAGCACTTCCAAAAGGCTGCTCCAAAGGGACGTCTGTGGGGTCTTCACAAGCACACCCTCAAGTGAGCTTTGGAACTATGATGGAAAGAGCAAAGAGATTTGCTTTCACAGATTCCAGTGGCAGCCAGTGGAAGCTCCTCATCTCACAAGAAAGAGGAGGAAGGAAAGAAAGGCAAAGAAAGAGGTTGAGAGAGCAAGACTGAGTAAGATATTTTTATAAAAAAGAAAGAGGAAGAAAAATAAAAGAAAGAAAAAAAGAGAAATAGAAAAAAATTAGAGCTCAAGGAGAGAGAGAAAAGACAGAGGAAGAGAATGATAAAAAAGAAAGAAGGAGGAAAGAAAGAAAGAAAGAAAGAAAGAAAGAAAGAAAGAAAGAAAGAAAGAAAGAAAGAAAGAAAGAAAGAAAGAAAGAAAGAAGGAAAGAAGGAAAGAAAGAAAGAAAGAAAGAAAAAAGAAAGAAAGAAAAAGATTAAGATAAAGAAAATGAAGAAAAAAGTAAAGGGAAAGAAAAAGAAAGAAAAAAACATAGTTTTCCCTATTTGCAATCTGCAAAAGGGATGTTTTCCCTTACAACATTCTGCAAAGTGCTGTGAGGCAGAGAAAAAACAGGGAGACTGTCCCATGCAGAAAGTTTTGGGAGATAGCACCTGGCACAAGGTTTGCTACAATAAGTTGGTTATTCTTTATTGCGTTGGAAATAAAACAGTCATGGAAAGTCCTGCATAAATCCACAGCCATGGCCTGCAAAATCCCCACCTCACCTTGACTTTGCTGAATATTTTCAGGGTTTAGAGCTTGAAGGTTTTTGTTGGGTTTTTTTGTTTGGTTGGGTTTTTTTGTTTGTTTTTTTTTTTTTAAATTTGGTTTCAAGGATGGAAATTAGAGCTGGTCATGGCATTTGTTCTTCTGAGGGCAGGAAGGGGAAAGTCTGTCTATACAGAGAGATTCTTCTGGTGTGTTTCTAGTGAGAGTGAGCAAAGCATGTGCCCAGCTTGTAATCCTGGTCAATATTTTTTAAGAGGATTTTTATTTTATCCCAAAACCTGTTCCTGTTGAGCAAACCAAAGCTTGGTGGACAACTGGAAGATGAACAGCTGGTGGAAAGCTGTGCCATGACATATTTCTGTGGGATTCTGGTAATTTATGTCAGGTCTATGGTTAATTAATCAAATGGAAACATTTTCATGCTGGCCTTGGGACAGGGAAGGAGCATGGACCGTTGGAGACTGACTCTGCAGGAGGTTGCTCTAAAAGCCAACTCCTCTTGATATCTGTGGGGCCACAAAGAGGCAGATGGGCCAAGGGCAAGAGGACATTACAGGTCCATAAATCTAGATGGCATCTCTCAAGGAATAAACTTTTTCCTAGCAGGGCCCATATCCCAGATGTTCTGGAGATACAGAAGGCCAGCTCTGCAGAAAGAAAACTGATGAGAAAAGCTCTTGTAAGGGATTGAGTGCTGATGTTCTTCATCTGAGAATGTTCCATAACCCTGAGGGGTCTGGAGCAGCTGAGCTCACAGCCTTTGAAAGCAAAGCTTGATTCCAGCACCAGCTTTTCTATACGAAGACCTCAGATTTGGGATCAACTGAATTCCTTTTGGGGAGAAAGATCCACCAAGCACCATGCCTCAAAACATCAACCAGGAGATCTCCTCCTTTCTCCAGAGAGCCAGTGCTGAGACATTTCCACTGTTTGACTGCAGTAACTGGACCTGGAACAAAGGAAGAACAAAGCTTACCAAACTGGGGAGATGAGCACCACGAGCAGCTTTTCAGACATGCAGCCAATCCTGCAACAAATCACAGGATTTGCAGTCAGCAGCAAGGCCAAAAGCCGGCATCCACCGAGCTGTGAGATTTGGCCACAGGACAGTGCCTATATCTGCATGCCAAGCAAGGATTCCTGCCAGTGCCTAGTGTTAGGCTGTTTATTTCTGTCCGGATTAAACCAATTAGAACATCAAGCAACAAAATCAGAGTGCAGCTGTTGTTTAAAAGATGTGGTGGAGATCAGGGAAGACTGGAAGTTAATTGGTCAATGACTAGAAGGAAGGTAAGCAAAGAAAGCGGTATGGAGTTGTTCTATTTCTGGAGCTGAGAAGAAAGATTTGTTCCCTATCCTCCTGTGTGAAAAGAATATTTAAAAAGCTTTCAGGAAGGAAAAAGCTGATGAAAGCAAACTGGAAAAGTTTAGGTTACTTGGACTGCTTGCGATGTGAGGACAGAAAAGAAGAGGGGGACTGCCCAGAAAAGGAAAACTAAATGAATCAATCTGTCCTCTTGGACCTCAGCATGGGTTTAGCTGGGATTTGTGCATGTTATACCTTTGCCAAGTCCCCCCAAGGGTGTGATCCACACCTCTTGCACCAGACTGTTGCATAGAGTGGCCATGAGCTGGCGGGGTCACCCCAGAGGTGGCTGCAGGTCGCTAACAGTGCTCTGCCACTTTACAGGCTGCACGAGTAAGATCGTGTTATGCTGGAAAAGCCCTTGGAGATCCTCTGGGATGAAGGACTTGAAGATGTTGGATAGCTCTATATATTCAAGTCTAGCTCTGTCTTATTTTTGGGAAAGGCCACCGGAGATTTTTCAGGCATTGAGAGACAAGAACATGTGCGTTGGCATTGCCCAGCACAAGGAGGGCAGTTGCATGCGCCATTAATGTTCAATAGCAAATTTTGTTGTTTCCTGCTGGAGGCTTGGAAATGTCCCCATTCTGGTGGTTCAGAAGTAGCAAAGCTTGGAGAGAACTGGGAAGAGGTGTGGTGGGGGCAGGAGATGTGAAAATGAACCATGACCTTTGCCCTTGTGGTCGCCTCTTGGACGTTTGGTCCTAACTGTCACAATATCCATCAGCTCTGCAGGATGCAGAGCCAGCTCCTCTGGAACATGGAATTTGTGCTTCTGGAAGGGAACATGGAGCTTATTGCGAGTGCCGAAAGCTCGTTGTGTTTCTCATGGTGGCAAGGGCTGGTTGTCCACACTCCGCTGCTGCCGGTACCCTGTGATTTCAGCAGTGTGGAACAGCTGCCACAAAAGCCAAATTCATCCATTAGAGAGCTGGGAGAAAGCCCAGGGCGTGCCTGCTGTGATCCTGATAAAACACGTGCTGCCGAGAGGAAAAACCCAGCCTTTGTTGGTTAAGGATGGACCAAATCCTGCCCTTAAACCCCTCCGTGGTCAGAGACCGCCGGGCCTGGCGCTGGTGTCCCACTGGAGCCACACCCTCGGATCCTCCTGGTCCCAGTGGCACCTGCAGCCCGGCCTGGAGCATCTCCCCGCCGTCAGATCCCAAGGGAAAGTCAAACCTGGACTTCACAGCAAATCAAACGGAACGCAACTGAACCACGAGCGTGATGCGAAACATCGTTTTGGCCGGACGAAACGCAGTTTCCACAACCTGGTTTTAAGGAACAGTATCACACAGAAATAGATACACTATGCTAGGTCTGGAGGAAAGAAAAGAAACCAATATGCTAAATAAACTAAGACATACAGTATAGGGGATATTCTGATCAACAAACCAATCACCATTAGAATCAAAAAGTAAACCAGCCTTTCACTTAGGACCCTAACAACATTTCTCAATGCACTAAGTACATTTTAAACCATGCAAGTTTACACAAACATCTTAACTAGGTTTTTTTTTTTTTTTTACTTTTTAAAACACCAACATTATGCATTTCTTTGTTAATTATATTGGTTAAAGTTGCAGCCGTTCACTGCCAAATATCAGATACATCATATACATATTTTTATACAGAATCTGGACAACACAACATTACACAGCCTAAATAGAGAAAAAAAGATTATTTGTTCCTTTGTTTGTTTGTTTTTTTCAGTTTTGTAAAAAATATGAAATGGTGATAGGAAGGAGGGAGAAGGCATGGGAAATCTTCTACCAAATTAAAGGATTATATCAAAATAATTCCCAAATCACAGTACAACAAGGAAAAAAATGGTTTGAACTCAGCTCCACATTTAAGATTCTCTTAGCTAAGAAACAAGACTTTACACACAGAATGTATCAGTATTTAAAAATAGAAAGAATTGCAACACCATGCTGTGATTCCAAATACGTCTTAGTTCGAAAAAATGTTCAAAAGGGGAAGGTTAAAAAAAAAATAAAAATCAATCAATAAACTCAGTGATTGTAAAGTTATCTCGTTGGTTTGGATTTCCTACCTACTCGCGATGCATTGCCGTGGGATGGAGCTGGACTGCCACGGCGGCCGGAGCAATGCCAGGATAAAGGAATGACTCGGGAATCGCTCGCTGGGTTCTGTTGGGGCAGCTGGAACTCAGAACGGGATCTGAAACCATCCCAATGGTTTGGGGCCTTTGCTTTTCCTTCTACTCGGCTCTGAACAAGAGCGGGGCGGGGACCTACGAGGTCACGGCCATACCCTGCCCATCCACACGGAGCAATGCATGTGTTGGATTAGACGGAAAGGAAACAGAACCTGGAAATCAACCATGGAGGATGCTGTGGTTGACATGGCAAGTATACAAAAATGCTAAAATTTCAGATATAATCAAAGATACAAAATCAGTTCTGACAAGAGGTTTTTTTTTTGTAGGTTTTTTTTTTTTTTAATAGCAACCATTACAGTGCAAGGTTTTAAAAGTTATTATTACAGTAAAAGGTGTGTATCTGGTTTTACAGTAACTGTAGCACTGATTTTTGTTATGTATAGTAGGTCCCTGATGTAAAGTGTATGCACCAGTTTGAGAGAAAACCCCGCACAATAACGGCTCTTTAGCTTTAAATACATTTTTCTTTTTTTAAACAGATACAAAATAACACATCAAGTTCACAATTTCACAAGCACGGACTTTTGCCTTAATAAAAAGCATGAAAACTTGGTTGAAACCCCAACATTTAAAGAAATGTAAAAACCATTCAATGAGGGACGCGAGTGTGTGTTTGAGTCACGGCTTTCTGCCACCCCAGCTCCTGGATGAGTCTGTGCTGTCCAAACTGCTCCTTCTTGTTCACCCACCAGGTTTTTTTTGGCCAGGCAAAGTGGTGTTCAGCTTCCCACAGCTGGGATTTGAGTTTGTGCATTTAACATTATCAACAATCTATTTTTTGGGTGGATGAGTTTTCAAAAAGAGGGATCATCCACAGAGGGTCTGTGACTCCAGGCCCCAGGTTTATTTGGAAAGTGCACGTTTTTGGAATGATCAGGATGAGATGCAAATGACTGCAGCCCTGCAATAATCCTTGGAAACTGGTTGGAAAAGACCTTTACGATCATCAAGTCCAACCATCAACCCAGTATCATGTTCACCATTTCAAACCATGTCCTCAAGTGCCACATCCACTCTGGTCTCACTGCACCCAGCTTTGACTTTTCTGAATTAAAGAAGCTTTAGAATCATAGAATCACAGAATATCCTGAGTTGGGAGGGACCCACAAAGGATCATCAAAGTCCAGCTCCTGGCCCTGCACAGGACAGTTCCAAGAATCCCATCCTGTGCCTGAAGCATCATGGTAACACGCTAATTTAGTCAAACACATTGATTTTACTTCACAACCAACCTGACTTGTCTGAAAGCAAGAAAACAGTAATCAGAAAATAGCCAGGAAAATCTGATGCTGCAGTTTAAATCCCAGCTCCAAGAAGAGGGATCCAGCTGACTTCATAACCACCAAAAACACAGGCTTCCAACAAAAATGTTCCTGTCCCTCATCAGTGTTTCAGGAATTTATTTATTGCATGATTTTACAATTTCTACCTTCTCAAGTTGCCTTTACTCAGGTAAATAATGTGTTTTTCATCTGAGTTCCAGTTATTGAAAGACCCAGAAAAGTAATGTGGAATTCCTCTCCAAAGCTGCACATCTCCTTCCACTGATGGTAGAGGAAGCAGATGCAAAGAACTCAGACCAGACTCTTTAAGGGAGAGAACTCAAGTGGGATTAATCCCTCTTTTGACTTCTCTCCCCACTCCAAATGGGTGGGTAAGTAAATATGCAGTACTCAGGTGGGAAAGGCTGCAGACATTCATTAAAGGGAATGTCTTATACAAAAACCACCAAACATATTTTAAAAATTGCATCTGAAATCCTTAAAAAAATTCAGTCCCAGCCAGAGGCTGGAGGAGGTTTGATGAACATTGTGAGCTCAAAGGAGATAAGGACAAATGTTTTATCAAAGTTCTTCCATTTCTGCCTCCCTTCAGATTTTATTCTGGGCATTTGAGGGACTTTTAGAAGCAGCAGGAGTCCAACACAAGAGTGGGATGTCCTTGGTTGTGTCAGTCACCATGTTTTAGTTCTGTCTGACACTACATCCTCCCAGCAGATTTCTGCAGTCAGCTCCACCACTGCCCCTCAGCTCCTCCTTGCCAATTCTGTCCATGTAGGAATCCCTCCTTTCCCACAGCACATCTGCACCTTGTCCTGAGGAGATTTTCCCGATGGCAAACCTACACCTGGGTTTCCCAATTTTTAAACACTACCTGCTTTTTGAGGAAAGCCTGGCTCTGCTTGTGGGATCTACCCAGCACTGGGGGAGCTTGTAGCAGTACAGCTCATGGAAAAGTAAAAAGCTTGACAAAATCCCTGGGCAGGAAGAATTAATCTCTTTAAATAGGAAAGTTCTCATCACAGTGCTCCTCTACCCTAGTCTTTAATTAACAAGATATTCCTCTGGAAGCTTGATGGGCCAGTGGAAGAGCAATCCAAGCATGGAGGCCTGTGGTAAGCCAAGAACCCAAGCATGGAGGCCTGTGGTGTTGTGTGGTGCCCCACAGCAGGAGGGATTTCTTTATGATCATTTTTCTGAAGCAAAAATCCCTTTAACAGACTAATTCAACAAAAACCCTGCAACCTTGTCAAAGGAAAAGCACCACTCCTCCCAAACTCTGAGCAACAAGGCCGTGAAGCACAAGCCTAACTACAAAAGTTAGGAATTCCATGAGAACTTTATGGCCTGCCCAGAAAATACTTGGACAATTAAAGCACAAGCTTTCAAGCTGGAAAAGAAGTGGTGGAAATCAGATAAGCCAAGTTGCTTCTATCAGACTATGTCAAGGTTTGGGATCTGAGACTGTGAGGCTTTTTGAGAGGGGTAGGCTTTGATTATTCCAGGAAACAATGAAGATCTCTACTTTTTACAGTGATTTTGCCCCTTGGTGTTAATGTCTGAACTTCTCTGATGAATTGCAGATGGAAGAAGGACAGCAGGAATGTTGCCTCATTCCTACACAAAGGAATTTGCTGCATGAGTAGTGAAAATGGCCTGTGATCTCTACATTGTGTTAGAGGATCACCCCTGTCTCCTTCTGTAGTCAGTGGAAGGAAATTGGCATTTCCAGAGCTTGATTGATCTCTCCTGCTTTAGATATCTCTGCTAGGAGGGGTGAGTGTTCTTCTCCAAGGATCAAAGACAAAGTTGAGCAGCACTAGTTTGAGTTTGGGGAGTTAACTTTTAGTTATCTAAGTCAGATAAAGTGAATTTTACCAGCAATATTCAGTCTTAAAGGTTTGTGGAGGTTTGGATATTTTAAAGTACCGACACATTTCCATGCTGGCTTACTGCATCCTGAATTTATTCATCCACATCAGAGCAATAGCCATCTTAAATTTGTGTTCCTTCATTTGGTGCCAAGGCAACACAGCTGCTTTTCTGCAGTCTTGTCAGCACAGTTCCTCTCATCCCACTGCACCTGTAATTGTTTTCCCACTTGGGTCTCCCATGAGCAGCCCTGGCCAGTGGCTTTGGGAACTGAGCACCTCTTGTTCTTTGAGTCATGCAATGATTGCTGGAGCATCCCACAGAGTCCAAATTCCAGAGAGATGTTCACAAAGAAATCAGCAGGATCTGTGCTTTTTGGAACATGGGGAATACGTCAGCACTGGCTCATTGACATTAATCCTCTAAAATCTCTTTGGGAGGTGAAAACAAATGATGCCACTTGTTCTGACAGAGAAAAGATGTCAGCTTTGTGCAAGAGATGTGGGTACACAGAAGGATTCCTTCTTCAAAAACAAGATATCAGACATGGTAGTTGAAGCTTCTGAATTGTTTTTACATGTTGCAATAAAAATGTAGAAGAGGAGCTGCAGGACATTGCAATGCCCCTTTGGAGGGGCTTGGCAAGCTTGTCTTGTTCAAGTTTATCTGAATTCCCAAAATGAGCAAAATTGGCTGTGGCCAAATCTGGACAGAAGACCAAGACTGAAAGCAGCTCAAGATTTTCAGCAGGTGGTACCTCTCTACTGATACCCTGAGCTGGGGAAGAAGATGAAATTGAGGTTGTTTGGGATGAAAATGAGATTGTTTGGAGTGCTGCTGTATAAATACGGTGTTAAGTGGCCGGTAAGGTTCCAATGAGATCTTTTACAGAATTCAAACTTTTAAATATTATCAACTTGAGTCACAGTGTTAAAAGTGAAAAGTTCTTTTCCTCCCATAAAGATTGGAAGAAGCAGGAGATCACCTTGACAGGTGAGCAGTCTGCAGGGCACACTTTAAAAATTGATTTGATCTTGGGACACTGGGAGCCTCATTATCTGAACAAACAGAGATCGATGCCTGTGTTTGAGTTGGTATCTCGGACTCCTTCTAAAGTCAAGACAGATGCAGACATTTCTAGGTCATGATTCACCTGACAAAGAGCAGGCAGCTGCTTTACAGTGACAGGAATTGCATCCAAGAAAGGCACATTCCTTCCTAAATGTGGCATCCATTCATTAATCTACACAACTGGGACAACTACTCTGTAAATGTCTAAAATTGGGTGAGTCAAATTTCACCTTCATTGCAAAGTTATTCATTTTCACATCTTTTTCTTTTTTTTTTTTTTTTTTCCTCCCAAAATGTCCAGGATGTCATGGAGCAAACACAAATCTCAAGGACCAATCCTGTTTCTAGGGGGACAGTCAGAAACCTTAAAACTTGAGAGATTCCTACTGCAGCTCTGTGGGAGACCTTTTCTGGATAAAGAACAAGGGGAAGAAATAAAATTGCCCTGGAAGAATGACAGGGAATTATTATCTTGCCTCACATACCCATCCAAGGTGTACAGGGGTGAAAAATGGTCATGGGAATGTAGATGCAAGATACCTTAATAAAGGTAACAAACCATGTGCTAAAACTTCTGTTGTTGCTGCTAAGAGAAATTTACAAAGGACCAAACCAGCTGGGTATTCTCACAGGTTTCTACCATGATAACCAGGACTGGACACACCTGGGGAAGGACATCTGGCTGCTAAAGCCTGCAGGTTTAAGGAATTTATCTTCTGGAACTCCTCAAGTAGCTAAAAAAATTATAAATGTAGCTATGGGATGTGAAAACAATCAGATTTCAATCATTGTTTAAATATTTCCAGACTATACCAAATGAGAAATGAGCACAGAATAGTTTCTTTAAATACCTGGTATAGTTTTTAGTACCAGATTGATTCCAACTCTTTTTGCTTCATGCAAACCAGGTTCTTATTTTCGTGAGAAAGGAACTGAGCTGTTCAAATAAAGGGTTACAAATAAAGGGTCTGCTGTTTGAATTACCAAAATTTGGCAGATGTGGATAGAGGTTACTCTTGTCACAAGAAGATGCAAATACATTTATTTTTTCTGATAAAACGTGACATTTTTATAGAAAAAACCCTAATATTGCAAAAGCATCTGATGCAATGAACACAGGACCTGATGGAGCCAGCCTAGAAGTGATCCAGAGAGTTGTGCAGCCATATCTGATTTACCAAATCTGTAGACTTTTAACCCAATCTGAAGTTGCAAACACCTCCCCCGGCCTCACTTAATGCAAATTCTTTCAGTGCGTTTGGCTGTGAGTTTTAAGAAAGCCCAAGGCTGAGTTCTTAGAGTGAGCATCAGAGCTGGGGAAGGATTTGAGGAAGAAAACAAAGGATTATATTTTAGATCAGTCTTGGACTGTGGGAAAGCCAGGGAAAAAAAGCCAGAAAAACTCCCCCTAGCCTGAAAAATAAGGAATTATTGCAGGAAAATGCAGCCAGCTCTGAAGGTGCTGAATTCTGCAGAAATATCTCACTTATTGAAGGGAAATGGACATAAACACAGCACTATTAAAATTCAGACAGCACTGTGGAGTCGTTATTTTTTTAAAAAAGCAAATGTAACAAGGCCATATGCCATCCTTGAGGCTCTGCTGGCAGTATAACAAAGGGAAGGCATGGACCAAAAAAATTCTGGGCTCTTCTTGGAACATTCTGATCCCCTCAGTTCCCACAGAAAGCAGGGATGGTATTTTGGGACTTAATAAGAAACCTTTGGCACCTTGCAAAGTTGAAGCCTCTTGCTTTGGTGTGGGATAAGAACAGGGTGCAAGTCAGAAGGATGAAATGGGCCACAGAAGTTTGTTGACAATAGAATGACAACACTGTGATAAAATCCATTTTTAGACATTTCTGAGCACTTTCCAGTCACGTTTTGGGATCTGGCAGAGTCTGAGGTGATACAAGAGGCATGGTTTGAAGGGGGAGGTATTTTAATAATAAAATATATATTTCTTGTAAAAGATACGACCTCTTCCCCAAACCTTGGCTCTTTCTTATTAAGCAGGAACTTGTTTTCAGGTTCAGTCTGATATCACCTCCTCTTGACTTTTGCACTGTTTCTTGTCATGACATTGAACCAAAAGCTGATAAGGTTTGTGGTGACTTTATCCATAATAAATAAAATCACACTGTGACAGTGGTTCTTTCTCCCTGTGACAGTGTCCCTGAGCCTCCGAAAAAGGGTGCCCACAACCAAAGTTGTCTCCAGACCTGCTGCTAAATCCTCACGTGGGGGAATCTCAGGGTCAATATTCACTGGCTGCAGCCAAAACTGTGCCAAGGATGGAAAAATTCTGAAAACTGAGTGCCAGATCCTGCTCTGTGTAATTCATTAGTGTGAGTGAAGACAAGAAATGCAACAGGAATAGGAGAATAATCTGGATGTCTTATTAAGTTTAGAGTTTTTGCCACTTCAAAGCACATACAACATGTTACTCAGCCCCTCATCCTGCATCTCAGGGATGACGATGAAGAGACCCCAAGCAATTCCACCAGGGAAGGAGTTTGGTTGCCCATCTTGAAGACTGAACTTGGCTGGGCAGTGAAACGCTCATCTGGTGCTCAGGAAGAGCTGTACCAAATTCCCTGCCAAGTGATGTCATCGGGGCTGAGCTAATGATCCAAAGAGGGACTGGCATCGAAGAGCTGAGTGTCCTCACAGCCAATGCCATTAACACCTCACAGAAGTAACTCAGGGAGCATATTTGAGACTGGAGCCAGCCTCGGAGATGGGACAGGCCCCCTGAGGAGGAGGAAGATCATCCTTTCAGCTTCTACCAGCCTTACACCTCCTCCTGGCATGCCTAGTCCAGGTCAGGCAGGACTGTGTGTTGATGGCGTGACTACTTTGGTGAATGCAGGCTAGTTCTCCTCAGGATCAAGATGATCCATCACTTGTTTGAACAATTATCTTTTCCTGACAGGAGAATGAACATAATTCATGCCCATCAGGCATTTTGTCCTCAGCCTCCATTGCTGAGTCCGTATTTCAGAGGAGAATTCCAGTGGGCTAAAATTGCAGCACTTCTTCCATATATTTTAAGCTCTGGTCTCTTTTGTAGAATCTTCTGATGGTGCACTGATGCTGTCCTTCCTCATGAGAGCCTGATGCCCAACCCTCAAACCATGGTTTCACCCTCATGTCTTGGACAAAATTCTGTTTCTTGACTTGAGCTGAGAAGTGACTGAGCCAAATCTGACTCTGTGCAGGGCCTTGTGCCTCCAAACCTCAGTAGTAACAGAGAGAAAATAAAACAGTCCTGCAGCCTCTCTCACTGCTCTGCTGCCTAAAGGATCTCAGGAAAAACCTTGATCCAAATCAAATGAGTCTTGGTTTCTGTAAAAGCTCCACAGTCAGAACCTGCTCAACATTTTACCCAAACCTTCTCTTTAGTAGGTGAGACAGTAGAAGACATTCCCAGTGCTGTTATATCCACTTGCTATATCCCATCTGTCATGCAGCAGACAACACAGAGGCAATTCCTGCTCAAACAGCACACCCTGTTCACTGGTGGGGGCTCTGCTTTAGGCCAGAATTAAAGCTGGGTCAGCTCCATGGAAGTTGGTAAATCTTTCCCACATTTAGCAAGGTGGAATAAGAGGAAAAATTTGCTCAGGAGGAGCCAGCTTCCAAAACAAAAGGCATCTTTATAGAAATCAACAGTCCTGAAACATGGAAAGGAGCAGACAGCCCAGCAGTGAGCATGAAGCTGCTCCACATAGATGGAAGAGACACAGGAAGATTCTCCAAAAAGCAAAACTGACACTCCAGAAGGACCTAAAACCTCAGAGTTGGCATTAGGAAATCATTGCAATATGAGCACAGTAACAAACCAACCAGCTGGGACAATGAAATGCTTCCAGGACCAAAACCAAAGGCATCCCATTAGCACCAGTGGAAATAGTTGTGGAAATAAGGGAAGAAAACCTGAGCTCCCTTCAAAGAGATGAAGGAGAAGGAATGCTGAAGACATCCCCAGTTCATCAAACCACCACCAGCCCTCTGAACATCAGAGGACATTGTTAATGCTGCTTCAGACATGAAGTTCATCCAGCACCTGCAGCTCTGGAGGGCAGAGAGGATCCACCAGGAACCTTGCTAGCATTAATTAGATTAACACCAATCAGATCCACCAGTGATTCCATGACCTGGTCCTTCCCTGAGCACATTTCACTGCAGATGAGGGAAAAGCCAGGCTGTCTCTTCCATTTGCTGGACAGACTCTCACTGTCTCAATTAAAAGGGGGCTTTTTTGACTTCACATCAGGGATTGAAGGCAATAACCACAAAGTACAAAATCCAACCCTATTTCTGAAGCAAATAAAGAACAAATAAGGCCAGGAATTCCATGTGATTTCTGAGCAGAAATGAAACAGCTGCATCTCTCCCTTCTGCCTAATGCAAGATGATTAATGAACAGATTGAAAGGATTGCGTATTTCATGTCAAAATTTGGGGGTTATAATAGGCAAAGATTGAACTACCATAATGGACCCTCAATCAAATTATAGCAGTTTAACAATAAATTGTGCTTTTTGGTATCTCAAGCTCCTCTCAAACTTCAGAAAGTCTCATTATCTCAAAATAAACATTTCAAAAAGCTCAGTAGAATGACAAAATGCCCAAATTCAAACACACACATTGGAAGCATACTTTTCATATAGATATTTTTCTCATTGTTAGATTATTTCTTTTTCCAATTCAACTCCAACCTGTAATTCCATCTGCTATACAACTTCATGAACACATCTGTATTTCATTCCAGATAGACAAAATACTACACCATAAAAATAGAAATAGGTGGTAACAGGCAACAAAAATAATCAAACCAAACCAAAGAACAAGCCAGATTTGTACAGACACCAGATCAGAATGAGGAAAAAAAATGCTGTTTGTACTGAACAATTGTGCCAGTTTTAGAGAGAAGACTACACAGAAGGGGTCTCGTGAAACCCAGTCTAAATCTGTGCTTTGCAGTCCTGTCTTGTGCTTTAAGTGAAACCCAACAGCATTGCTCCACAGAGATTTATTCATCTTTGGGTTTCATTTCCTGCTTCTTTCTTTATTTCTTTTTCCTTTCTAAATTTTATTATTTTAAAAATATTTTTGTTTCCTAATGGAACAGCTGTATTTATGTTCAGTAATAATTCTTCTCCTTGCTCTTAAAAAAAATATGTCATATTCCATTTGTTTCCAATTCTTTCTGGTCACTAATTTTTTGTTTGCTTTGACAAAGCAGTGGGGGAAAATGTTACTTTCCCCACAGTCTGGTGGAAAGGATATAGAGAGGATTCCCCTCATTTTACTCCCAGTAAAGTAAGTTACCTCTAAATATTTCCTAACCAAGCTAAGAATCCCAGTATTTGGAGCTTGGTGCTTTTTTAATTTTCGAATTCCAGCCTATGGGAGTGGTGGGGGCATTGAAATGGATTGCACTGGACAGAGGTGGGCTTTGTGTCCTCACATTTCTGGCAGGAGGATCAAGCTTTGAGGCTCCTAGAAAGGCTTTCCTGGGAATGAACAATTGAGAGGTCCCATCCACCTCAACAGCCCTCTCTCATGCTCCTCCCCACACTGCAGGCCTCAGCCAAAATTTCAGTGCCAGATGTTGGTCATTGTGGTGTCCCTGGCTCCAGGGTCCAAGGAAATTTTCCACCAGATAAGCACAGGGCAAAGTCTTCCTCACTTTGCCAGGTGCTCCCACATTCCTTGGGCTTCCCTTGGGCTCCCTTGTGCTTCCACTGCTGGAGCACGAGGAACTGTGTGGCTCAGAATGATGCACGTGACCAAAAAACGAGGGTTTTTCGCTTGCCAGGATATTTGTGCTCTGACCATGGGGATTTGGCTTTAGCCCATCAAGGTGAGACACCCAAGGTGAGCCTCAAATCCTCTATTCCAGCCATACTGGAGGAGGTGCATCCCACATGCTTTGGACAAGTGGTGATTTGTCCTGGGGAACTTTTTGTCTCTCTCCATTCCCACAGAAAGGACCTGGATTAGTGACTCTGGGTCAGTGGCTGCCATTAGATGGACAAGTCTTTAATGAATGTGGTCCCATGGCTCAGGGAAGTGCCACATTCCAATTATTTCATGTAATGGACCCCCTCTTCACCCAAATGGAAAGAGATGAGCATATTTTTCCTCCATCAGTCCTAAAAGCCCCTCTCTGTCTGCTCCCTCTCTGCCTCCTGCCAAATTCAATGTTGAGATCAGACAAACCAAAATTGAAAGATCAGGACTGCAAATAATTTTCTTTCAATTTTGCCTTTGATTCCAGTTACAAACAGTCTGTATTTGGGGAAAAGAAAAAAAAGTAAATTCATGTTTGACAATTCTGGTGTCTATCTCACATCTCAAAAACATCACTTCAATGGAAAAGGAACAGAAATAATAACCATTCACTCATGAACACAATATCGATTCCAGTGTACAGGAAAATAGGATCCAGACAGGATTTTACAACTAAGAAGGAAACATTACAATAAAGATTATGACATTTTATGAATATTCGTGTTATAGCTTTGAGCTTTATTGCAAAGCAAAAAATATATATTTGTATATATATATATATATTTTTATCTACATATCACCTCTGACATTGTATACAACACTAAATCACAAGAAATCAAAGAAATCATAGTGAGGTAGATACAAAACAAAGGGATGGTGAAGAATCCAGCTGCTAAATTTGGCTTAACGCAACTGTCATTAACATCTGTATATCCACCACAGCAGTGAGCTTTGATTCACAGCTTGATCAATGGATCCTACTAACATTGATATTGATATTAGAGCCCATTTAGGAATGATGCCATTTGGGGAATGGGGAGGAAAATAAATCAGAAATGTTTCCTACAAACCAGTCGTCTCCGAGGAAAATTTTCCATTGATTTTTCATGACTTTTAATGTTGATGAAAGAGCTCTGAGAAATAGCCTGTGAACTAGGGGTACTGGTAGTGCCTGAGGGCAAAGAGGGAGGACTCTCCAGCAGGGGAATCTACTGGGGTTGAACATAAGAAAAAGCAAAATAAACTATTCTCCCTTCCTTTCAGGTAGCTGAGAGGAAACAGCACACCTGGGAATGCTGGAGGCTGCACCCACAAATGTGTGCTCGGGAATATCGGCTTGGACTTGTCTATGGTGGCCAACCAAACAAGGCTTCAGCAGAAGGGCAACCCCTGGATGGATCCTGCTGCTCTTTTCAGGCAGCAGCTGGTACGTGGCAAGAAAATTGGTACCACTGAAGTGACCGGTGCTGGTGGGACCGGTGCTGGCACCTGGTGGGGTCTGGCTGCTTGCTCTGCATTCCCACTAGGAGACTTGTTAAGGCATCTGGATGACTGGGGCTCTATTGGTAATTTTCAGCACAATATTCCAGAATGGATTTCGGACAGCCTTGGGCTTTTAAATTTAGTCTGTCAACCCAGGACAAGATGTACCTGGTGCTTCCTTCCATGAGTGGAAAGACAGATATGAGAAGCTGTGGGTTTGATGTTAGCCAGGGGGAACCAGGCTGGATCCAGGAAAAGATTTCCAATGTGCTTCCAGCACAGGGATGTTTAGTAAAAGTTGTTTAGGCCATTGGACCACCTTCATCCATGGGGTGGCATGTGCAGCAAAGGATGGATATGGCACCCTCGTATCAATCAGGAGCCATGAATTATCAGTGGTGTAAGGAGCTCTCGGTGTTCTATGTCCAACACAGACAAAAGCAAGTTGGATTTTCTGGACTAGGAAGCCCCTTTGCTGCTGCTCAAACATCTCCTAATCTTCTTGCAAAGGGAGGAAGTGACACCCTGGAAGAAGCACGAATCCCTAGCTCTCCTGCAAACAGTGGCAATGTGAGCTTTATTATTCTATCATTTACAATGTCATGGCTGGATTAAAGAAAATGAGGAGAATTGACCAGAACAAATTGCAGATGAGCAGGAGGAGAAGCCAGTGTGACTGCTACCAGCTCTCTGTGTGAATTGAACAAGTCACTGTCAGAGAATGACCTTATCCTTTAGGAAAACACACAGAAGGTTATTGCTTGTGCATTCATTTCCATGAGATTTTTTGGGAACCCCTACAGCAACCAGAAGATGGCCACAGAAAGTGTGTAGCACTTAAGAAAATCAAATTCCCCCATTTCTTTAATTCCCCCATACTTTTAGTTCTGTGAGGGGAATGCCTGATGTGGATGTGCCACTTTGGCAGGGGCTGCAGTGCCAAATTCCTGACTCCAGGGCTGTGTTGAAGGAGATAATTTTGAATGCTCATTAGCAGAGTACAGAATTCTCATGAGAAGCCATGGTGTAGAGTGTCTTGAATGCATGGCAAATCCTGTCAACTTTGGATGGGATTCAGCTCATGTAAACATAACCAAATAAAGGCCACACAACAGATCTGAAATCAACTGGGATGAATGCCTACCTGGCAGTCTCCCTTGAGTATGGAATGGATCTTGATAACTCATGGGATACCCAGATCTTCTGGCTAAATTAGAGGATTGGATCCCCTTCACATAAAGCCAAGGAACTTTGGATAAACCTCCTTACCTAAGGGAATCTGTCAAAAAATGCACCCTACTCTTAAGCTCTGGAAGCCAGAAGTGACTTTATACTTGTCCACAAAGTGATTTTCTCCTGTTCTTTCCCAAAGACACTGCTAAAGTTTTGGGTTTCATGTCACGAAAAAAGCTATTTGGAACTGAAACATGGGTGTGCTTTTATTGATACTCTAAAGGGTGCCTTGCTTTGCTTTCAAGAGGCTGGGGAACACAGAAATTAAAAAAGTATTGCCAAGCATCTTCCATACATTTCTTTTCCCTAACAGATTTTCTTGGTGAGTCATGGAACAAGCAGCTTTTGCAAGTTACTTCCTTTAAGAACTGGAGTGTTCCTGAGTATGAACTTAAAATATTTTAGCTGCGGGATTACAGATTGAGTCAAACTTACCTTCTAGGTTCCTCTGCTCACTGAATTTAGCCATTAGGAAAGTATCCTAATTTTTTCCTTAAAACTTTAGAAGAAACTGGGGCAGAGGATGACTTCACATGGCCTCTCAGCACTGCATTTTCAGGAATGGAAATTCTAACTTAAAGTGAGCCGGGGGCGGCGGGGGGTG
>VYZP01005934.1:2452-19968 GCA_013400635.1 Hypocryptadius cinnamomeus
CTCAATAACCTTTTTTTATGGTAACAGCCAAGAAAGGCAGACACCATTCCCAACAGCCCTAAAGTTCTAGGAGTTGGGCCAGGTGGGCTGAAGTTTTCCTTCACGTTTCAATGCTAAAATCAGCCTGAAGATTTTTGGCAGTCACATCCAACTATATAAAGGCAACTTGAAGCAGCCAGAGGCAAAAAAAAAAATAGTAGGCGGCTGGGAAGTCAAGGGCACAGGAAGAAAGGCATGGTAATACATCCCTGCGAGAAAGCATGAGAGCAAGTGCACTCCCTGAAACAAAGGACTAGCAACTACAAGCCAAGAAATTATTTGCTGTAGTTTGATCCCAGCCATGTTTAGATAAGCAGTACTACAGGTATTTTCTGTGAATAAGGAACAGCTTTTTTATGTGTCTTATTATGTGCCATATGAAAATTTCTTCTCTTAGCAGAAAGAGTCCATAAACCTCTGAACAAGTAATAAAGCTCTTTGGCTATTAATAGCCTACATTTATGAAGTACCAGTTGTCATCAAGAATACTCAGTGTGCCAGTCACTCCCAGAGTCACAGACCCATCGTTAAATGTCCAGCAAGTGGTTGTGTGAATAGTAAAGTACAGTGAAACAAACACTTGGCTAAAAATAAATAGGGAAGAAGGAATATGACCAAATTTGTTATAGACACCAAAAATTTCTACATTTCTGTTTTAGAGTATGTTCTTCCTAAGTACCCATGTAAACTGCCAACAACATCTACATATTCTAATGAATTTAGATAATTTATTTTAAAAGAGTAATGTGATTTGCCATAGCACCTGCAGTAGATGTAACACAGAATTCACACTGAGAGGTCACTTTAGCATTTTCCTTCAGGAAAACTCCTTTATCCAAAAGATATAAAACAATCATTCTAATAAGTAAGATATTTTAGGTACTACTCACTAGCAGTGGAATTTACCAGAATTTCCCTTTCCTGCAAACACTTCCCAATTTTCCCTCCTGTACCTTCACATTGCACTGAGCTCTAAAGAAAAGGCCTCATGACAAAAATTCTTGTTTGGTGGACATCCTCACAGCCTCTGCATCATGAAAGCACCTGGAGCTGTTTGGAGCACCTGGAACTGTTCTTCTAAATTGCAATGTTATCTTGCATTTAGATGAATTGTGTGAGTCTTTCATATTGTTAGGGAACCACATTCCCCTGGTCAAACAAACAAGATCCATCACTTCCAGTTCCATTGACCAGGAGAGTTCTACATGTCCAGTCCTCACTAATAAATATCCTTCCACTCAAAAGGATAATCAGTTAGTCCTTCTTCTCAGGACTAACCTGAGAAGGAAAGCTCATGTTATTCTAAAGTATTAACTAGAATCTGTGCTAAAATGAAAAGGGACACAGCAAACCAGAAGTCCAATATAGTTGCCAACATTTTTCTCTTTTGTGTGTCCTCTAGAGAATGACCCATAACTGAACCAGGAAACCAACATAAGGGCATGAACTGAAGTTTCTTTCATCTAAAATGACCCAAAATGCCCTTCTGGAAAAAGAGGAAAAGAAAAAAAAATGTTGGAGGAGGAACTTGTTTTCCCACACTACTGCTAAATCTCTAGGTTAAAAATCCATGCAAATCTAATGCAATGAAAAAATGTGATGAAAATGAAATTAATGTACTTTTGTACATTTGAGGATTTGGAAGAATCCCCCTTTCTTTTGAACATATAAAATGAAAAGATCCACAACACCCAGAAGGCTGTGAATAATTATTTTTACTAACAGGACTGCCAGAAATTTTTAAACACTTACTAAGCATAAGATTTCAAGATTAAAAAAAAATTAACTTTTAAGTTTTTTCCCCAGATTCCTTTCCTCAACAGACTTCACATAAAGAACTTATTTCAATTTTCCCCTCTATTAAAAATAGATGACATTAATAAAGCCAAAGAGGAGGCATTTCTATTCATCTAAATTCTGCAAGGAAGCGTATTTACGCAGATGGATTTCGATGTGAACAGTACAAATCATTCAGAAGTGTGGCTGCAGTGCCTCAGGATTGGCCTTCCTTGTGACATAAACAATAAACTCGATTCTGCTGTTAGCTTACTGATTGCACAGGTGCCACTCTAACAGCATATTCTCGCAGCTGATACAAAACATATCTCCTTATTTCTTACGAACTTTGAGCAGCTGAAGCTCTGCATCATTCAGTGGCAAATGAAGGCTACAGCACAGAACTCAGAATTATTTATAATGAAAGCCAACAGAGAGCTCAAATTCTTCTGTTGTTTGCACTGAAGTAATCCTAAAGTAACTTGATTTCTAAAACAAAATTGAGTTTTGATTGAATTTTGTCTAAAATACTCCAGGAGTTGTGTTAACAATTAACTGCAAAAGAGTGAAATAGTCTTTTTTCCCCTTGTAGGCCAAGCTATACTCTTCCAAGGAGGAAGAGCCTAACTATTTATGAACTATAGCATTCCTAAGGAGAAACAATCTAGCCTGTTTTGCTCTTCTCACTTGCTGATTAGCAAGTATTTCTATCAACTTGTGATCTCTAGAACATGTTGGTGTGGGCTGGGAAATCCCCAACCACCAAGACTGACAAAGATCCAAACATTTTTACTCTTTGTAAAATGTGATCTCAGTTCTCTTCTGTGGTAGCCAAGATGGTGGCATAACAGAAGCTCATCCTGGCTGCAAAGTGCCTCGAATCTCATACTCACAAAATAAACTTTCTTGGTATAAGGAAAATAACAGAAAGCCTATGGTCAATGCTGTTCTAAAACAAAGGGGTTTGTAACCCATTCGCAGAGTCTTTCTGACTCTAACTGAACAGGTTTAATCAGCTGTCTGTTGGCTAAAAGAGGTCATCACATTTACACTCTTACTCCCTAATTTAGCCAAATCAAGTGTGCTTTTCTTTGGTTATAATTGTAAAAGCAGTGGGTATCTATCACAGCATATATCACAGCTGAGGTGGCCACAATACACAGAGTATCACCACGCAATTTCAGAAGGCTTTAAGCAATCCCACAAACAGAGGAACACCTTACCCCATCAGAAGGCTTCACGTATCTGCCCACACAGAGGAACACCATATCACCTCAGAAGGCTGCAAGTATCTGCCCTTCCTGTTCTTTAGCCCAGCCTTTTATCCCCCTCATGTTCATGCACTGCACCTGTGTGCCCTCTGCTCCCTTTGGTGGTTGGTCAGTGCCCCTGGGCACCCCATGGCTCATTGCTGTCAATGCTGCTCACCTGCTCCTCACAGCTGTGCCCACTGGGGATGAGGCTGGGCCAGCCCCACTCGCAGTTACCACAAACTGGGTACCTACAGGTATCTAGTGGCCTATACAGCAAGACAGGCAGAACTCTGTCAGTGAATAGCTGCCAAAGAACTTAAGAAAAAAAATGTTGTCAATATTTAAGAACAGCCCATACAACTTCTTTACTAAAAGCTAAATGTACTTGAAGCATATTCAAGGCAATTATTCACCTCTGTAAACCAGGTGAAAATAGTGGGACTGTCATCTGGATTTCAATTCCAAATTTACTCTAGAAAAACAACTACTCTAGTTTATTAAATCAGTTTGTGAAGTGTATAAATAAAGCATCTTTGATAAAATGATAAAGTTCTGACAGTCTGCAATAGCCTAGGGAGACTATTTGATACGTCACTGTGCTAAGGAAGTGCTGTACTTTTGTGAAATGCTTAATACAGTGATATTGACAGGACCAAGAGAGCCTAAGGTAAATAAATAGTCTCCCTTTTAAGAAAGCTGTTTACTTCATGGTATCTTCATCCTTAATAAATGCTCAGATTCACTTTATGAGTTATAGTTTTTTCACAAAATAAGGATTATTTTAATCACTTCAGTTAAATACACCATGACACCTCCAGGCAGGTAAAAAGGTGTTCAGGCATTGTTGAGTCAGGCATCAACAAGCAGCTGTAGAACATCTGCATGTTAGTTTTGAAGACCAGAGCCTTTCATAATCTTTATATATCCAAAGAACAGGATAAACCAAGAAATGCTGATTTATCTACCCAGCAGTTTTTTCTGTATTATTTCTGTATTTTCTACATGGGAAACTGTAGTAAAAGCAGAAAATAATTTCAAGTCAAGTAGAATAAAGCTGTTCTACTTCACATCCTTCAGTTTTTAGCAGATATTATCATTTCACAGAACAGGCTGTTACTTTTTGTTTATATTTAGTGTTATACGTCTTTCAAAATCATGTACTGAGCAACAATCTAAAATAAATTAATATACTCAGCAAGAGATGAAAGAAAACAAAAATAATGAAGAGGCAACATGGTGTAATACTTGTTATAAAATAAAGAGTTTGTGAGATCAGAGGGAGGAAAAAAAATCAGTGTAACTAAAGGTTTAGGTGAGATTTGGGGTCAGACTCTACCTCTCCTTTGATTGTTTTTTCTCAACAGACCTGCAGCCCCAATATATAATGTGTGCCTAAGACAAGGCACCTGTGTAACTGGAGATGTTCTACCCTACCCTGGCTCCCTGTCCATAGTGGGCCTCTCTGCCTTAGCTCTGACATTAGCTCCTCATTCCACCATTCCTTGGCAAAGCTGATTAAATATAGAGCGACTTAATGGACTACTGCATATACTAACTTCATCTTTATTGTATAGTATATCAAAATAAAAATTAAAATAGCTAAGCCATATGTAGGAAATACCATTAAATATTCTAGTATATTAAAATCATTAAGAATTTCATGCAAGAAATTTCAAAAATTGCACATACTCCTTTCTCTTCCTATGCCAGCAATGTAAGAGCAAATATCACAGCCAATACATAAACAATATGTATATTGTATATTGCATATACAATTCTGCATTTGAATTCTGAACCCTGGCTCTTAAAGTCAGGTTTAACTGCTATCTTGAGCTAGGAGTAGAATTTCTAAATTAACTATTATTACTTTTGTCTGTACTCCTTCACTGTTTATTCCCAAGGCACCATGGCAGCTTGTAGTTTACCACCAGGGGACTGGTAGAAAACTGTTAAAACAGAAGCTTTTGTAAATCTTAGGTAGAGTGGCTCCTACTGCTGCTGTGGTGATAGAGCAAACCAAAAATGTGACTGCAACACAGACCAAGAAAAAGTTCTGCAGAGACTGTGAGTTAATAGTGCCCACATCATTTCTGTCTCCACTGCTGCTCTGTTAGATGCACCAAAACAGGACCAAAACACCACTTTGGTACAGATCACTATAGATATTTAATATCCCTTCACTTTGTCTCATCTACGTGTACTCACATAAAGCACAAAGCTCCTGATTTTTGTTCCTTCTTGGCCATGAGGTTGGCTTAGCAGTACACCTCTGGAAAATGTTCTAGTTTTCACCATATTACTTACTGCTGTACCAGAATTATTCCCTTCCCATGTTTTACATCACAAATTATGTCAGAATAATAATGAATCAAATCAAAACACAGAATGACACTGTTTACCTGATGTGAACATGCTCTGAGAGTGAAATTAGACTTGCTAAAATGCACATGCATAAAACTCGCATCTTTTATATACATCATCCAGTGTTCTTAAAGATGTGTAAGTACATATCATGAACAAGGTGTAGTTCAGCACAAAATGAAACCATGCTGGACCTGCTACAAGTTCAGTGTCCAACAAAAATTAGCTTTTACATGTTGTGGGAACCTCTTGCATCATAGTTGAAGCCCTATGGATTTTTTTCTATTTTGTCATATACTTCCTCATCAAGCTTTTCTCGATGGTTTTCTCACAACTGTTAACAGAACTCCAAATTTTCCAATTATCTGGAATTTTGCTCCATTTTGCTCCATTTTGCTCCATTTGCCCCTTGTACCAGGACATGCTCAGCTATGGCCTTCTTCCTAAGCAATATGTTTTCTTAAAACCTTGTTATTTTCATCCATTTCTTCCTCAAATAAGGTAAGTCTGTGAAACAAGGTCATTTAAAGCATATTACCTGTCAAGTTTCAGTCATTACTATGTAAACATGTATTTGTCTTCTTATGGTTGCTCAAATGAGTGGTAAATTGAGTCAGGTAGAACTGAGATCCTAGCACTTACTAAAAACTACAATTAGACTGATAAGAAATTAATGATCTTGAAACCTACTGGTGAAAACTCTCATTTAAATTACAGTCTTGTTAACTTTTCTTCCTTCCTCTAGTAAAAGCCAAACATATAAATGGGAGGAAGGAAATGAGATAATACAAATTATACAGAGAGATGTTTAAATGGTATTCATCAGAACTTCAGTTAAATATCCCCAAACAATCATTCAGAGTGTTTTTGATGTTAACATCTTTAATCATTTTGCATATCCAGAATAGATTCTATGACATTTTGACTTCAGTATTTTGTTAAAAACAGCAATCAAAAAAAAAAAAAAAGTGTTTCAGTAAATATTATCATAAAATATTGATTTGAATTTAAACAAAAAAGCAACCTGACTGGCAATCAAAACGTTAAGATTAAGAAAAACACTGTAAACTTTATCTTATTTCATCCTGCAATTCTTCTCAATAATGTTTGTTTATAGCAATAAAAATAACTATTACAATGTGCTAGATAAGAACATTTTAGGATGATTAAATAAACCTAGTGCTATTTTATCTTTAAAAAGAGATCAGACTTGCAAAGAAATACTCATTAGTAATTTGAAAACCATGCTATGCTACACTTGCATTTAGTAAGGTAATGATTTACATTTATGCAGTACCTTTTATCCCAAAGCAATTTACAATTTACAGCCAGAGATTATCACTTCATCTCCAGTGGAACTCCACAAATGTGAAGTGTACAAATTCTGGTAGGTAACAATAAATATAAGGTTTAGTTGAATAACTGATTCTTATATTTACACCTCCAATTAAATCAAACAAAAAAATATTAAATTATTTTTCTGAAGTTGTATTGCCCTTTTTACCTACCATCCACTTGCAACATGAGAAACAGGTTCTACAAGAAGCAGAAAAATATTTTCCCATTACAGATTATCTAAAATACAGCAATATTGCTGGTCCAGCAAGGATTCTGAAAATGCCATCTAAGATATGGGTAGCGCTTCTTCCTGAACTGCTTCCTATGAACAACAGTAGTTAGGAATAGCTTGGGATCAGAAATCACATTTAGAAATACCTCTGATGTTCAGACATGTCAATGTAGACAATGTTTAAAAGAAAAAAAAGATGGATATATAAAGCATTCAAAATGTAACAAGTTCGACTTTATCCACTAGAAACAACCATATTACCTTAAAACAAGTTGTATACTTCCATTTTCTGTGAATTTACTCTCTGGAATGCACACTTTCACCTTATAGCCTGTATCAACAGGGATGAAGAATTGCTCCTTTAAAAAACAAAGAAACAAAACAAAAAAACACTGAAGGCAAGAAGTTATGTGACAAAAAATACATTGGTTTAGGATAAAAACACTGGCTAGCTTGCTCTAAGGTTAAACAAAATCTGTTTTGGTTTTCCAAGAAAATTTGGCATGAACGTAACTATGACTGAAATTCGGGCTTTCTTGTATAGAAAAACAAGGATGTGAATGAAAGGGATAAAAGCATAAAACCCTGATAAATGTGAAAACACCTTCTTGTCCAATCAGCCTGTGAAACCACCTGACATGAGATATGGTGAAAAACAAAATATGTGCTTAAAATTCCAGACACCAGTGGACCATTTCATCCTCAGAATGTAAGACAAAGTCCTTCAAGAAATAAATGCCCAACATTGGGATGTAACATCCAGACCTGACGATGCCACTACACGTTTAAATTGCCTAATGCAACTCTGTGAAAACTTTCATGAAATGTTAAGCAATTTTTAGAATTTGTAGTCTCCTTTGGAGACGCAATGACCACAGAAGGGAAAGAAGAGTTTACAAAAACCTACATAAAAAGTCCATTCCAGTTCCAGGATCAGATTCTGATTCTTGCCCTGGGGCCTCCAGAGGGCTGAAGTTCAGCTGACCTTCTACCAGAGTGGGGAGAAGGAAGGCACTGCAACAAGAGGCATCTTTCTAAGAACCTGTTGGTGACAGAACCAGACAGATCACTGACCTGATTGATTTCATTTCACAGCATACACAAAAGTCCTACAAGAAGTGGCCATATTGTCATTTCTATGTTTTAAATTAATAGAAAGAACAAGTAAAGCACTAATTGATCATCTACTGTGAAAAGATCTGGAGAAATACTTAAAGCAGCAACGTGAATAGCCTGTCAGAATAAATTATAAAACATGCATTTCCATATATATCTCAGAGCAAATACTTCATGCAGTCTGACAAGGCCATTTTGAATTGATCACACCCAGTTCTTCTCAGACACTCATGCATAAACACTTGCTACAACAACATTAATGAGCAATGACATAAGGAATTTTGGTCTAACCAAACAGACTCCATCTGAACAGTTCCATGCTTAAACCCTTAAACTCTTTCCCCATCTCCCTTAAGCAAATGAGGGTTTTTTCTTTAAAGGTGAAAAAAATTGATCATATAGCTGTTATTTAATATCTTTTTTCAGCAAACTCTCTTAATAGAAGTGCAGTATAATAAAGACAAACATTATGAGGCTACAGCAGAGCCATGTTCCTCTTCACAGACTGCATCCACCTCCCCTCTTGTTCTACATCAGGCTAGTTATTCACAGAGACTTTGAAAGAACTAAAATTGCTTCAGAGTTTTAGTAAATCAACCCAGCCAGACAAATCTCTCACAGTTGTCATTTGATTTCATTTTCTCTGCAACCGTCACTTTCTGACGTGAGCCAATCTTTTCTAAAGACTGTATTCTACCACGCAGGTTTAGAGCAAAACAAAACCAAAAAAAAAGCAGAAGCTTAAACCAAAAGTTCTTAGTAATTTCTAAGAGATTTATGGTTTGCACCAGGTCCTAAACATCTGGATATTGAAATTATATTCTTTTGGTTACATACAATCAGTAATCTAAAGGGTCAAGTGACCTTACAGTACATTCTTTTTATGCTGCTCTCCTCCAAGCTTTCACTCAGAGAACGAAATTGCAGAGCATACCACAGGAGCTATAGAAGCATGTTACAAATTGTAAGTTCCCATCTACACTACATCTTTGGGTGTCAGCACCACTGGGAAGTTTCAGGAGACAGTATGTGTAACATAAGAAGGCCAATTATCTGCCACCTGGCTTGTGGTTGGAAAGTTAAAAATATTCCAGCTCTAATTTATGCAAAACTTTGTGGAGTGCAGAAGGTATTCCAGGAGAATGTGATCCAGGATGTCATTATCCTCAAGAACAAGCATTATAAGCACCAGATGACCATCACTGCTGTTGTCTGTCTTCTGAAGCACCAGAGTACAGCCTGCACCAATTTAAAGAGTCAGTCCCTCCTTACAGAGAACATGTGAAGGTCTCACTTCTACTACACATTCTGGATTGCCAGGGAAATGCAGCAAAACCTAGGACAAGGTCCCAGGTATGTTGCTACCTACTGGGACTGTGCTGGTTGCTTGTTCTTAGCATGAGCAACTACTACTATTTAACTACTACTGCCACTTCTTTTAGTACCTAAATATGGTACAGTCATCAAGGAGAAAGCTACATCAAATCTTCAGTTTATTCAGCCCAAGCTGAAGTTGTTCTTAATTTTTATTTTGTTCTAGGTTGTAGACTAAAAGGCCAAACCAAACTCAAGCCAAATACCAGTCAAAACACCTTTATTTTTTCCTTCCTCAATCTGAAAATAAAACTTAACTGTTAGTTCGATGTTTCTGTCAAACAGGAATGGAAACTTCTTCCATTTTCCCTCATTTTTTTATTTCCCTCAGAAAAGAAAATTCTGATTACTGCTTCAGAACGAGTTTGACTAACATTGACATTCCTAAGTGGACCCCATTTAGCACATGAACTCTTTACTTCTGCTAGAATTTGCAGAGTGGCGTTATACTGATTCTTTTAACTTCATTTTTCTCCCTTCACATGAACACCAGTGCATGCAATATTAGTGTCTGCACACACTGTTCTGCAGACCCTGCTGAGCTCAAACACCTTCCTTAAAGAAGTTTAAACTAAAGGTGACAGAAGGCTGGACCTTTAATTCTTCCTGTTGCATGGAGAAATATAAATAGGCCCCACCAGCACGCCCTTGCACACATCACCCTCCCCTTTGGTGCTCCCTGCCAAGTGTCCATGTGTTTCACCTGCATGTGCACAGAGCTCTTGGTGGCCATTCCCTCTGCTTTCTGGTCACAGGCTGTGCAGCTCAAGCCACCCCCACAGCACTGCAATGCCACAGCTCCTCCCAGCTCCTCAGTCAGTGCACAAAATACAAACACCTGGGGAGAAGCTGCTGCACCTGTTGGCAATGTGAATGAAGGAGATAGACTCCAGCAGATGAAAACCAAAGCTGTTACACAGTGGGGGGACACTGCAGATCTCATGTGCCCCTCTCCATTTTTAAATTATACATTTCCCACAGAGAACTGTACCAGGATTTCTGAACCAACTAACAGACCACTAATAGCTTGAATGCAAACACCTTCAGAAAAAGCTGAGCTAAACCCAGAATTTATCCTACAAAATCTGCTTGTTTACTTGCATGAAATTAAAGGTCTTTAAAAAGTAACCATTCATGTAATGTCTTGTACTGTGCTTAATCAGATAATAAGCAAACAAAAATTGTCTATTATGTAAATTTCCTTCTCTTGAACATAAGTTGTTTTTCCTTTGCATATTACACCACCAAGTGGCATAATGCTCTTATTTTTTGTTCAATGTGTTTCCTCTAGAGACACTACCACACAAAACAAAATTTAATTTAAAAAGATGAATTGCTACCTAAACAAAAAAAAAAACAAAACTGTAGTATCATCTAAGACATTCAGCTAGACACTTGTTTTAAACTTTCTCCTATTATAGCTTACGAGTGCAAATTTAATACAAGTACAAATTTCATCATTGTTTTTTCTCTTACAGCACTTAAACTTATTAGGAAAAGGCTTCTCTCCACATTATTTGGGTAATACATACATCTAATGGAGCATTGTGATGTGCCTGCTATGAGCACAGGCATTTTCAGATACTTTATTCAATTTCAAACATGACAAAAGTAATTAAAATACATAGGGAAAACAAATGTTTAGGACTTTAACTAAAGTCTGGCCAAGTATTTGAATCAAGAAAGCTCAGAAATGGCTGGTAATATCTTAATCGAACAAGCAAATCTTGCATGTATTTGAAGTGAGCAGGACTACACACATGAGTGAGGGCAATGGGATCAGATTTAGAATCATGTGTAAATATAATTTGGTTACATCTCAAAGGAGCCATCAGTTCAACCTAGAGTTCAAACTTTTCATCCTCAATTCCAATGCCCAGCCTTATGCTGCTACCAGATGGTGTGGTTTATCTGGAAATCCATTCCACATTTTGACCAAAAAAAATATATATATACATATAATCTAGTGGCCTCGGCCAGTAATATCTCTCCTCCCCAAGGAAATTACCTGCTGCAATTGCTAAGACAGGCTTCAGTTCCAACTTACTTGCTGTTCAGGTTTCTCCCTTCTTTTACTCCATATCCTCCAGCTGATTAGGGAAAAGCAGGGATGATGGATAAATCCCATTTGTCCATCAATCCCCTCTCATGAGGATCCAGCTGAATCCTGTTTAATTTTCCCTACCTGAGCAGCAATAGCAGCCAAGAACCAAGGTCATAAATGTTTAAATTTCATGCAATTTCATGCATGTCTAGCAAAAATTTGGCTATTTTAATTCAGAGGTATGCAACAAGCTATTTCTTCAGGTGCACAAAATCACTTCAAAAGAGAGTTATTAAAACAGGTGCCAGTAGGATTTGGGCAAGGTCACAGGAAAGATATTTACAAAACACAGACTTGTACAAATATACGCACACTCAGATCTTAGAGCATGATCTATGTGAGTGCTTTATGGACAATAGGATAATCATCCCTATGACTGAATCACAACCTTTTATAAAGTTTATTGCAGTCATAAGGATCTTGGGGTAGAAATAGATAATTGCCTATTTTCATGAATATATGAATTAGGCACTTCAGTGTTAAACTGAAAAAAGAGAAAATTCATCATAATGATGAGACTGTCTATTCAAATTAAGGGAAAAAAATCCATCTGTCACAGTGGATTTTGTCAGGACATGGAAAATGACAATGTCCCTTTAATACTCACAGAATCAAGAAAATATTCATATTGATCACATTTTCAGCTAATGAGTAACTGATTTAAAATTCATATTAATAACTCAACAATCAATAAAATATTGACTGCATCCTTTACTTCTGCCACATGTGTTCAGATATTTTTAGAAAGGTGTGTTGGGGTAAAATATTGGTTTAAAATGAAAGTCTGTCACAAAATCTTTATTCCAATGTTTCCATGTCACAGACTACAAACCAAACCCACTTATGAAAAACTCCCAGTGACTTTAGTATCCCAGGTTTCTATATGCTTGTGCATTCACAGAAACCTGCTCCCAAAGACTCTGGCACACTCTCCTCCTGTGCCTTGCAGCAGCCTCTGCACCTTTCTGCTGGTCCCAGGATCTACCTCTTCCTCCTGAAGCAGTGATTAAAGCAACAAGGTTTCACTAAGTTTTTTATATCTCTGTTAACACACTAAATTATAATGCCTATGCTACACACTCACTGAGCAAAGACAAACCCACAAATAACCCTGCTTATTGCATCCTTCTTTTTTTTTTGATATACACTAATATGATCTGATGCTTTCCACGGATCTTAATAGAAGTTCTTTACAAGATTGAAAAGGTGTATGTGCAAACACTTGGACATCTTGAAAGTGTTGAAGGCTAGGCTGGATGGAGCTCTGAGTAACCTGGTCTACTAAAAGGTGTCCCTGTCCATGGCAGAGGGGTTGGAACTAGGTGGTCTTTAAGGTCCTTTCCAACCCAAACCATTCACGACTCAATGATCTATTTTTGAACATTTTCTCTGTTCGTGGCTCACAGTGATAACAACAAACATTGTTGTCTCTCACTCTTAAGTGCTAGTTGCTTTAGAAACTTGACACAGATTAAGAACATGACCCTCAGAAAATATGGAATGAATTGAAATTAACTCTGCACATTCAACAAGAATGAGACCTTACCTTTCTAATATCAAACAGTGATAACTCTTCATAGGCTTACAAATGTTGTTTCAGACACTATGCCCAGCTAGGCTATGAGGGGTTTGGAGCAGGAAGAAATACTGATCTTCTACTGGGAAAGCAGAGCTAGAGACAGGGATGGCAAAAACAGTGTCTATTCTAGGTGTGTGTGAGCACTTACTGTTCAGAAATATCCTTCTCTGACCCAGAGGATGATATTGAAGGACATACCTAGAAGCTCTCAATATTGGCCAGATCTCACATTCCTCACTTGTGTGTAATTCTCTGAGATTTTATTAAATTTAGGACAAGATTAGTCAGGAAATTTCAGAATAACAATTGAACAAATGATCTTACCATATGACATCTGAAAGAAAGAACCTTAGAAAGTCTGCCAATTTTCTTGTGGGAACAGAGGATATAGCAACATTTTTTCATTCTATAAAACATGTCCTTTAAATATTTACTAGTCTTGTATTTTCTACATGTGGCATATCCCAAGCAAAAGCCCTCTACCTCTCACTAAAGTATGCTTAAGAACATTCACTGCATATGCAATAAGAGTTTTAAAGGATCCAGATGTGAATTAGAAAAACAACCGCGTCCATTATAACTGAATTTCAAACTACTGGAGTAAGATCAAGCAGGAAAGCTGTGGTTTACTCCAGAGCACCACCCACACAATTCTCTGAGTAGGATACCAAATGACAGTAATGTAACCAGCAAAATGCAAAACAAAGTTGTCACATCTGATTACACTACCAGTGACTGAATGGACAACAGACAAGAGATTTTCTCGATCTTCACAACCTCTCAAAATAAACCTTGTATCACTGTACAGCCATACATATCATAAATTTCTAATTAACAACTTTTTTCTTTTTGGCTATAAAACATCCCTAATGATTCAACAAACTTGAGGAATACTTACAGGACTATTGTGTGGGAATAAATTAAAGCTTCTCTTTTGAAATAGAAACAGTTTATTTTCGCACTCCAGACTTCAGAGAAGTGAAATTTCAAGATGCACTATTGAAGAGGTCTTGGCAGAAAACTATACCTATACAGTGCTGTTGAAACAGCAATGACTGCAGCTTAAGCAATAGCAACAAATACACTATTAACTTTGAAAGACTATGCAATCAGCTTTGTATTTAATTTTGAAAACCAGTTGCTTGCTTTGGGAGCACTCTCACGCAAGGCACATGGGTGACTTTCAGCATTTCTAGGAGATCAGAACTTCTTATTTTTGACCTGTAATGGACAATATACATACTTTCCTTAGAGTTTTAACCTGATTGTAAAGTATTTCCTTTCAAAACTAGTAAGCAGGTTTCGGCACTCAGTCAGCAAGGCAGAGCCTGACCCAGCCTGTGCAGGACAGGAACAATCCTCACTGCTGTTTGCCAGGGCACAAGAGAGATGTGTCCCTTGGATGGCTACAGACTCGACACACCTCTGCCAACCTTCCTCGGGTAGACGCATCCTCTGCTCTTCTCACTGGAACAAATTTAGGCACAGGTTCTCAGCCTCCAGGAACGGCAAGCCTTCGTCCCAGATTAATGTCTGTGGTGAGCCGGAGCTCTCGCCTGACGTGCCGGGCCGGCAGCAGCAGGAGCCAGGTCGTGGCCACACCGCAGCCGAGAAGCCGGCAAACCTCGCAGGCCCCTCGGCACCCAGCCGGGTGCAGAGTAAACTCCGCTGTCAGAAGGACAGACTGCCACAGCACCCCGCCCGCTGCTGTCACCTTCGGCCCTTGGCACACACAGTCATGACGGGACATTCTGTGGCACCGGGTTCTGCCAGCACAGCAGAACTCAGGCTGAGCACTCGGTGGTGGAGTCACCATCCCTGGGGGTGTTTAGGGACAGACTGGACGTGGCCCTCAGTGCCAGGGTAGGGTTGGCACGGTGGTGATCGGTCACAGGAGTGACTCGATGGCCGCAGAGGTCCTTTCCAGCCTCAGTGATTCCGTGAATCCTGCCGAAATCTCCGAAGCGTTGCACTGCCCCGGGTTCCCAAGGGTGGGATAAGAGGGGCAGGGATGCGGGCACGGCCCGCCTCAGGCTGGGAGCAAGGGGCACCGCCGGGGGAGCAGCGAGGAGCTGCTGGCGGCTGCGTGAGGGGAGAGGGCGCGGGAGGCTGTGGGCAAGCTTAGGACAGGCGAGATCAGATTAGATATTAAAAAAGAAATCACTATTCGGGTGATCTGGCCTTGGAACAGGTTGCCCAGGGAGGTGGNCCGCCCCGCCGGGCCCAGCGCCGGGGCGGTTTGAACGCTCCGGGCTGAGGCTGCGGGGAGCGCGGCCCTCGCTCCGCCGGCGGGCCCGGGGTCGGGAGATGGGCGGCGGGCTCGGCTCTGCGCGGGGGAGAAGCAGCTGCAGGGACTGGAAATGAGGAAATGGTGCGGTGAGGAAGAGGAGTGATCGCGCAGGGTTGTTGAGGACGGGAGTGTGTTTTATCTGGTACTCACACAGCCTGTTTCTCTGGTGGTTTAAGAATACGTAGAAAAGCCACTGAAGCTGGTGCTGAAAGTTGGAGGAAATGAAGTTGCTGAGCTTTCCACTGGAAATGCTGGACTTGATTCCAGCCTCTACGAAGACAAATCTGAACATGAAAAACACAAGGACAGAAAAAGGAAAAAGAGGAAGAAAGGAGAAAAACAAGTTCCTGGCGAAGAAAAGGAGAAAAGAAGGAGAAAAGTTAAGGTATGTGTTCATGCTACTGCATTTTAGCAAAAAGAATGTTTTGACTTTCTCTGGGTTTCACGTCAAAAGGTCAGCAAATATGACTGTAAATTGTATGCTTAAGCTGGAGTATGTTCAGCCTTCGTGTGTGAGACGTTCCTGTCTCATTTTTAAAGGATACACAACAGATAGCTGTCACATTTTCTGAACAACTAATTCAGTGATACGTTGCAATGTATGGCTGAATTATTTCCGTGTCCAGCAGATGGAGACAGTACATAAAGAATACAGAATTTTTAAGCACTTACAAACTATTCTTAATTTTTAAACTTTGTATGTTTTGGAAAATCTAGAGAGCATTATGTACATTAATAATGCAGGGTTTGCAGGTGCTCTTACATTTCTATAACAATCTTTCCAGGAGGATAAAAAGAAACGAGATCGAGACCATGGAGACAGTGAGGGAGAACAGGAAATGAAATGTCAGACCCCTGTCAGAATGGAATTGTCACCAGAGAAACCAATGACGAGCACTTTGTCCAAGCAGGAGGGTAGGGGGAAAAAAGAAATTTCTTTTGCTAATTCATGTTTTCTGTAATTGACTCATGTTTTATTGTTCTTGGTTTCTGTAGCAAGTGACTTAGCATTTTGTGCCATCTCAGTGTTTTTCTCCATATTGTACAAAAGTTTGTAATTAGTTTGCTGTACACTTTGCAGAGTGGTATCTGGTACTTCTGTCAGAGTGAGCAGAATGTCAAGTAAGGGCAATGAGAAAAGTAAACCCCCATAGGTGTTGTGGGGTTTGCCATGGTTTTCTTTTCTTTATACTGAATTCTCAAGGTGCATCAGTTTTGTTTGGTTGATTTGTAATATCTTGGAAGTGCAGTCAGTTCTGCCTCACACTGTTTCTCCCCCTCTCCTTGTTTTTGGTCTAGAGGTGGAGCAGACACCACTTCAGGAAGCTCTGAATCAACTCATGAGACAGCTGCAGAGGTAATGTCTGTGCTACAGGCTTGCAGAGCTGTGAAGTGAAAATAACATCCAGTAAGGGAAGGGGCACACACAAAGCTGAGTGAAAATATTATTGGTAAATATATTGCTAAGAGAGCTATTTTAGGAATTTAAGTGCTGATTTNGGGACAGACTGGACGTGGCCCTCAGTGCCAGGGTAGGGTTGGCACGGTGGTGATCGGTCACAGGAGTGACTCGATGGCCGCAGAGGTCCTTTCCAGCCTCAGTGATTCCGTGAATCCTGCCGAAATCTCCGAAGCGTTGCACTGCCCCGGGTTCCCAAGGGTGGGATAAGAGGGGCAGGGATGCGGGCACGGCCCGCCTCAGGCTGGGAGCAAGGGGCACCGCCGGGGGAGCAGCGAGGAGCTGCTGGCGGCTGCGTGAGGGGAGAGGGCGCGGGAGGCTGTGGGCAAGCTTAGGACAGGCGAGATCAGATTAGATATTAAAAAAGAAATCACTATTCGGGTGATCTGGCCTTGGAACAGGTTGCCCAGGGAGGTGGTGGAGTCACCATCCCTAGAGGTGTTTAAGGGGTGCCTGGATCTGGCTCAGGGTGATGTGGTTTAGGGGTAGTGCTGGCTTGACAGCGGGACTTGAGCATTTTAAAGGTCTCTTCCAGCCTTGAACAATCTATGATTCAGTAGGATGCCGTGAGGGTTCTGGAGAAGGACCTCTGCGG
>VYZP01005937.1:908-53248 GCA_013400635.1 Hypocryptadius cinnamomeus
GTGTTTCAGCCTGCACACTTGGGTGCAAGCAGGAACTGGGCTTTGCGCTTAGGCCTACAAATGATCAAAACATGCAGAAATATGTGCTGCCTTTCCATCATGTGTCTTCTGGTGGGGCTTTTCATGTGCTTCAAGTAACTGCAAATATCTGTGCCAAGATAAGAGCCTGGAACCTGGTAGCCATGATACCGCTAGGCAATATCCAAGTGTGATTTTCATCATTGCAAATGTGTATAAAGAACAGAGTAGAGCCTGGAAGAACTTTTTTGGTATCTGTTTGTATGCATGTACAGTTAAGAAGAGAGAGGCCCCAAATTTTTCACAGTGTTTATAATAAGAAATCCAAATTTGATGCTAAAGTAGATTCAATTCTGAAAACATACCAGGAACAGATGAAGTGAGTAGGAAGGTGTCATTTCTATGCAGCCTCATGCAGAGTAAAGCTGTCCCTGCACAGCAGATGGGTTTCTTAAGTACATACACTGCTTTTGGAATGCAGAATATTTTTCTTTAATCGGATGTCTTCTCTAGGCCTCATGTTTTCTGACTATTCCACTCTCTTTCATCAAGGGGTGAGCTCTCTCTCACTTGCAGTAAACTCTCAGTGTATATTCAGGCCTTTGCCTGCACTGATACACCTAATGATACCACTGCATTCTTACCTGTACTAATGATTACAGAAGGAGTTTAGAAGCAAAAAAGAGTTGAGAACTTTGCTCAATTTAACAGACATTATGCATAAATTCAATAGAGTATATGTTAAAAGTATCTCAGTAACTAATTTTCAAAAAATCATTCTGTTTCTAAAAAATCTTCCTGATATAACTGGCATCTTCTTCTTTAATTCAAATTTGTTTCTCAGTGTTTAATTTCTTACTACTATACTATTTTCAAGTATACAAAAATAAACAAAAAAGTGCATACATTTTCAGGGGCCAAATCAGTAAATACTTAATCTTGTGGTTTGAAAATAGCAGGGAACAGAGCATTATTTGAAGATATTTCCCTGATTGTGAAAATTCTGGTTTAAGTTGATACTGATCCTGACTACAGACTGTGCTGCTTTCAGCATATGTGACATGCTGTAGCTGTCAATGAACTGGGAACAGACCTGCTCATGGGATAAGCTACCTTTTCAAAAGGTGCAGACTGCCTGTGCTGTATTTTATGACAGAAATATTCAGCGTAATTAAACAATTAAACTCCAAATCTTCTATTTTAGGAAAACTATTGCATTTCCTTGCCTTTTTTTAATATATATATATGTTGCTCTCCAGCATCACCTAGCAAACATGCTCAAAACATGTAATAAATATACAACACTGAGGACAGATGATAATGGTGATTCCACATGATGGAAATGATTGTCATATAGTTTGGCCTGTTGAAAAAGACACCAAAAACTTGAAAGCTGGAGAAAAATGAATTATAGCATATCTGCTAAATCAGACATCCCCGAAACATTGCCTCTGATTTACCACTGTGGATGAATCTGACACTCTTTAGAAGGAGTAAAAGTTCTGTAGGCCTTTAACTTCAAATTAATAAAGACTGTGTGGTAATGTAATTCCAAGTCACTACAGCTGTTTCTTTTATTAGCTGTGGCTTCATGTTTCTGTCCTTGACACTTAAAGATCAAACCTACTTAAATATGAATAATTTAAAATGTGAATTTACTTCAATATCTTATTTTGCCGAGAAGCTCAGCAGCTCATTATATAAGAGGAATGTGTCACGGAGGTAGTCATCTCCATAGTGGTGGTGCAGGCACGATGCTGCTCTTCCCACTGTGCATCCCCCACCCCCAAAAGTGCACCTGTGCTAGAGCATTTGTCAAGCAGGTAATGACACACAGGCTGTGTCCTGAAAGAAGTCATGAGTCTGTAAGGGCATATTTACACAAGGAAAGGGACTCTTATTTCAGGAAAAACATACCAGTTGAAGCCACCCCTGCACAGCAATGTGGCATCCTCCATCCAGAAGCAGCAGGACTGAGTGGGATTTTGCAGTTGCTTCTTCTGGTTATGACAAGCTGCTCAGTGAAGAGACAGTGGAGCTCAAATAGAAATGCTCCTGTGGTATCCACAATCCCTCAGGCAGGGTAATAGGAAGATATTTCAAGGATAAAAGGTAGGGTGAAGATTAGGAAGAAGCAGGAATAGGAAAACAAACACAGGGAAAATGAGGAAGGAGGTGGATGAGAAAGGACTTAAGGAAGGGAGAACAGACCACTGAAAAGAGTGTCAATGTGAGAAGCCCAGATCTTTTCCAGGCTCCAGCTGGTTGCCTCAATGCTGGTAGTTCTGCTGCTCTTCAGGGACTACAGAAAAACCTGGATCTCCCTACGCACACAGTCAGGGATTCAACTGAATTTTCCTGCATTTTGAAAAGTTGCTGCAAGTCAAGAGCTGAAGCGCAGGTGGTTTGTGAGCTCCTGCTCTGCAGCCTTGCAACAGCTATGGTGATTCCAGTGGATCTGGGAGGGTTGACCTTAAATGGGACTTTTTGCAGTATTCTACTTATTGTGTGTTCCTTGTTTGCCAGGTGACAAATGTTACACATCTGGAGTTTGTTTTGCAGAACCACCAAGTGCAGCCCTCACAGTTGCTCAGTTTGAGCTTTGCCTTAAATGCATTAGGTGCTATAAAACAGTAAGTGCTCCAAGAGCACTGGTATTTCAACTTAGAATAATGCTCCTTCGGAAAATAATTTTAGCTTTTTTTCTTGTGCTCCAGAATCCTGTGCATTTCTCTGAGACCAAATAAACCACACAATTTTGTAGAGACATTGCAAAGTAATTAATGTTTGTAGTGCACAAAGAGATCTTAGTGAGAGCCCCAAAATTGGTTTTTTTTTTGTTCACGATTTATCTGGATTTAGTGGTGAGTTCAAGCATTGAATTCAGTAGGCTAAGGAAGAAGGATAGGAAGGATTTGTATTTCATGCAGCAGATGAGAAAAGGTGGTATAGGAGAACTCACACGTGGGTTCACAGCTGTCATTGCAGTGTAAATTCTTTCCTTCTCTTTCAAATACTGAATTGGTAGATAATAGGATTTGTAGAAATTGGCCTGCATACTCCTCTGACTAGTTTGGGGATTTGGACTAGTTTTAGTTTGCGCTGTAGGATGAGGATGAAGAGAGTTTCAGGGAGGAAGTGGAACACTGCATAGGAGAGCAAAGGTGCTGTGGCCAAGCTGGAGGAATAGTGAGCCAAGCATGGCATTATTGATTGGGAAGAGGGAGCTGGGTTTGCTCAGTAACAGTGGAATGGTTAAGGAGGAAAGAGTTGTGAAAGTTCAGTATGAAATATGGGAGTGAGTGAAACAATTTCTTTTCTTTGATCTCCATTAATTTATAATCTTAAGATGTTGAGTCTCCTGGCACTAGAGTTTTTACAATGAATACCTGAAAGTACAAAAATTAATTTAAATTGTACTGGTCTTGTGTTGAATGGCTGCCTCTATTCTAGAAGTCACTTGGAGTTTTACCCTTTTAGCTGTTGGGCTAAACATTTAATTTACTTTAGACAGCTCTGCAAACAACAGCTAACTACAGACTGCTCAATTAATGTTGCAACAGACTTTGCATCAAAGTTTAACCAGAATGCTTTGATTTCTTTCAATGATAAATGAATATATCCTCACCAGTATAAAAAGCTGAAATAGTTCAGTGTTTCAAATTCAATTTCTGATTTTCTAGTGTTTAAAATTAGTATCTTTGCCTTTTTGTTGTGCTAAACTAATAATGTAAAACAAAACGATAGTGAGTGTGTGTCTGCCTGAGATGAGTTGTACTACAGAATTGTGCAGTGTTACTTCTTCCATCAATGAGAAGGAGCAATCAATAGTTGCAATAGGATTAGAAGTTGTATGTAGCTCAGATGTAAGCCTATTAATTTACCTTTTTTAAAGGTTTTGTTGTATTTGCGTTCTTTCTCCCTAGTTTTTATAAATCATTTCTTTCTAATAAGTAAATGAAAAATCTTTCCTTTCCTGTTCATCAGACTAATTTTTTCAAGTTCTTATGTTTTGAAATATTTTTTTGAAGAATAATGGTTAGCCAGTCAAATAATAATTGTTAGAAGTATGTGTCTACACCTCATTTTAATAATTACTTAAAATGTGTAAGCACTTTAGTTTTCTAAGTAAAAAAATAATCCTCAGAGTGGATTTAATTTACTTGGTAAATAATTCAATGTGATTTTATGTTATTAAATGTGGGAATATCATTACTCACTTCACTAGTGAGAAATTCTAGAATTTTTGTCTTTATGTTCATTGTGTAACATACAGATTTTCCTTGGATCCCAGAAATAATTTTATCAAATGTTTCTTTCATATTATCTCTGTATTTCCACCTCCCTGGAGCCTCCTGAAGCTATCTTTCTCCTTTACAATTTTATACATTTCTCTTATACATAGAAAAGAAACATCTGGCTTTTTTTTTAATGAGAGCTGTTCGGTCATTGACCAAACAAGCAGCAAGGAATCTGTTGTGTGGTTGATTATTGCAAGAAAATGAGGTAGTTGTCTCACTAATAATCACTAAAATTTGTATTAACTGGTGCTGTTTCATTTATTGAGTCAGCTAATCTCATACTTTCACCCTTACAAGAAAAAAAAATTGTGTTTAAGAATGCCTGGTGTGGAAAAATAGTACTTTCAAATGTAGAGATTAGAAACATTTAAAACATACATATCTGTGGTTAAAGATGCCGACTCTTAATTCTCCCCTGTCTAGAGCTTTCCTTTTTTATCTTTGAAGTTCTGTCATTATTCCGTGTCTATGCCTTTGGTTTATTTTTGTATCCTACAGAAATTAATTCGGACTGTTTAGATCCAATCTTTTTAGAATATTTATGAATGCAATTTATCAACAAGTTTACATTTTATGCAGCCTGTGGAGCTGGATTTTGGAATTTGCTTTTTTAGTAGTTCTTTTGTGGAAGAGAAATCTTTCAGGCATGAATTGATAGTCCAGATCTTTTGAGGTCTGTCTGTGCTAACCTATGACCTCTGTTCTTAGGAGGTCAACATCTGAGGGCAGGAGATTAAGGCAGTTAAAAGATTGGAATGGGAACTGGAATGGAAAAATTAGCCAGCACATTTTGGGTGGAAAACATCAAAGTCATCAAACAATTTGCTTATTTTAAACTCAGTTTAAGGGTAACAAGCTAATTGTACTGTGTTTGTTGACGCAAGCAATTTATATTATTTGAGAACATTAACACTGAAGAATTTTTTTTTAATTGGAGAAACATAATGCCTCTTCAGTATAAATGCACTATGTGTTTTGTATTCTAAATGTTTTTGTGCAACATTTTTAGATAATAATTCAGGATCTGCTCATACAGTCTGTGTGCATTTAATTAGCTGTAGTGCTTCCAGTAGTAAGTGTTGTGGAACCTGAAACTTGCTTGTAGTCTGCTAAAGACCCCTTGCTGTCAGTGGAGAATGCAGGTGCTCTCAGTACAAGGGAATAATTATTCCCAAATTAAAATTTTCTAACTCCAATGTTTAAAGTCATTTGTAAGCATCTCTTCTTGTTTCAGTTTTTGAAGTGTGAATTCCTTTCCCATACAAATTTTTGACCAAGACGTGTTCTTTTATAGATTATAAATTGACTTACAAGAAAAGACACCATTGTCTCTTTGTTCTTGTCTGACATAGTTCAAAATTCATTAGTGTGTGTTTTTAGAAGAGTGACAACTTCATCTTTCATCTGTGCATTGATTTCAAAAATGTTATTATCTGGAAGAAGACACCTTCCCACATCTGAACAATTATGCAAGCTTAAGGATTTGTGTAAGCAATCACATTTTCTTCTTGGTTGTTTAAAGTGCAAATGAAAGTGGTTTCAGTATCATAGGCAAAAGCCAGAGTATTGTTTCAGCATGCAAACTCACCTAGCAGGAAAGAAAACAGAAGTTCCAGGTGCCTCTCAGCTCAGGCTCTGACTCACAGCATATGGATTATGGTATTTCTCCTATAGGTATGGCTGCTAATTAAATTAAAATACTATAATACAGTTAAACTCAAGAAGACAGCCATCTGTAAACCTCAGTGTAACCTCCACATGTTTTTTTGTTCTTTGGATAGTGAAGGATATGAGATTTAAACCCCTTTGCAAGCTTATAACTACAAACTCTTCCTCTAACTGTGAAAATCTTCTTTTTGCAGCTTTTAGCCCTGATTTGCACCTGAGGGGAAACTGAACAAAATTATCACCATAATTTCTTGTCCTTTCATGGAGGGAAAAGAAGGGAAAGCAGGAGGAGCTGCTGTGGGCTGCAGCAGCCCATGGCCTGCTCCCAGGGGCGCAGGCAGCGCTTTGTTTCCTTCCTGCCATTTCACTGGGCTGCTGGAGAAGCTCTGCCCAGCTGCAGGGGTGGCTGTGCTCTGCCATCCCGGAGGCACTGCCGCTCCTGGATGTGTCCTGCATCCTCACTGCTGCTGCCATAATGGCTGTGGTGTCCCCAGGAGTGCCACAGGCATTGGGAATCACAGAGCATTTGAAGGGGCAGAGCCAGCCCTGAAGGTTATTGCATCTTGGAGACCTGTTCCCTGTTTGAATTCTTGGGATAAATGGGATAGCTTCTGATCAGCCATTTTGGGATTCTTGCTTGTCAGCACTCTGTGGTTAAATAATCCATGGTTAGAGAGCTAATTCTGTTTTACAGAATGGTTTTGGTTACCCACTTGTGAGAACTCGTGAATCCTTCTGAAGGAACAGAAGATTTGTAAATTAGTAAAGAAAAAATGTTAACTACAAAGATAGTGTGCGTGACATGACTTAAGATTGTTTGCCTGAGCCACTTCTATACCTTCTTTCTGTTCCCTGTGTTTACCAGTAAACTCTTCAATGCAATCCTTCTTAGTCCATATAATACTTAAAATCACTGTAGTTTTTTATTACAATTGTAATTGTGATTCTTGGCTATTTGAATTATTAGTGAGCAGTGATGCACTCACATTTTTTGGTCTGGAAGTCCTGCTCCTAGGATTTTTACTGGATGTGTGTAACCTCTTGTTTCATGATGTTTGATGATTCAAGCACCCTATCCACAAGCCTGCTTTTCTTAATATCTTTTGCCCACCCTTTAAAAGTAATCTGTAGATCTGCAGATTGAAAACTACTCTAGTGCACACTCTCAAGGTGCTGGAGGTTTTTCATCCCTTAGCAATTGTGGCATTAGTTCTAAATGTGCTAAGACTGCCTCCAAGTTTTGTGTGCAATAGCTTGCGGGGCAGAGTGGGCTGCTTGCTGAGTTTGTGGAAGGGTAATTCAAAACTGAAGAAAGTTATAATTAAATTTTTGAATGACTTAAAAATTAATTTGACTTACTTTTGACGAAACCCTGCTTTGTTTTTGCCTGGTCATTTTGAGAAATAGCTAGAGGATATATCCTCACTTCCCTCACATCTTTTCACAACAAAAAAATGCTGTAGAGATAGACAAAACTGTTGAGAATTACTGCAAATAGTATTTTTCAGGCTTATGTGTTTGTGAAGGTTGAAATTTCTGGCAGTGCAGCTGTGCCAGATTCCTGGCTGCAGACCCTGGTGCTCTTGGAATCAGTGTCTCCTAATGGACTCCGCAATTTTCCTCAGCTGAGTCACTTCCTTAGCATGAACTGCCATAAAGAGATTATTACTTCTGCTTTGCTTTCTAGGGTTTAGCCTGCACTGCCCCTCTCCTTTTCAAAATAAGAACTCATGAGAAAACACTTCTTGTAGAAAGCTGAGTTCAGAGAATTTCAGAAAACTGGATTATTGGTGGCCTTTTTTTTAAGGGACTGTTGAGGCTTGTCTTCCTCATCTGTTTCTAGCTGCTGATTTGAGTAAGAAGCCGGCAAAAAAGCACGTTGGTTTTGTTTCTAAGTAGTGGTTGAAGTTGTCTCCAACTGCCAAGAGAACATGAATGTCTAAGAGATACATCAGGTGATAGCTGTCCATAAAATCTTTGGAACTATATGGTAATAAATCTAAGATGTCATATATAAATTTTCTTCATGACCCACATTTCTTGCTTAATTCTTGGATAAAATACAAATTAGTCAAATCTGAAAGCTTTTGAAATTGTAAGAATAAGTCTTTACACCAATGTAAAGTTAAGATGCATTTTATAGAAAATTGACTTCAATTGTCAAGAGGAAAAAAAATTATTAAATCTGTTGTATACACATGTTGTACATATATATATGGTATATACAACAGATTTATGAAAGCTTGCTTCAGTTGCTTTGAAGAAAGTGGGTGCCAAAAGAAAGATGACTTAATAAGTTTTAAGGTATCAGCCAAAATGAAGCTGTAATAATGTAGCTGTGTTAGCTTGCTCTCATTAGGCCAGGTAACAACAGAAGTAAAAATGTCACATGCCCTTTTTATCATCTACAGTCTTGCCTCTGTAAGAAGGTCAGTAGAGAGTTTCCAAAAATCTGCAAAAAATTCTTGAATTACAGATTCTGGTTGAGACTGTAAGTGAAAAACTATATGAAGGTGGTGTTAGTATTGGAAATTAATTGTGAGACTGTATGCACACTAGTCACTGTAGTGAAACATCCGGCTGCAATAATGAGATGCTGTGTTGTGAGCAGGATTCCACCATGTTCCCTTGCTATGGTAGCAGGTGGTAAAAGCTCGCATATTTTGTTACATTGTAGAGTACTGCAGTTTGTGTGTGGCATATAAATCCATTTTCATTTAACTTGGAAATATTTTCTTGACACAGATTCTCATTTAGTCAAAGAAAAAAAAGATTCCATAGAAACAGGTTTATGTTTATTATTACTATTATTAATAATAGTAATATACTATTACTATTATTATTATTATTTATTTATTTATTAGAACAAATCTCTTTCTAAAAAAAAAAGCACTTCTTTGTTAAATGACAGTTCAAGTTTGCCAGTTTAAAAATCCTTATTTCCTTGAAGTAGCCAGCTGTGACCTCTGAAATGGTTCAATACAATCAGTGTGTAAAGGCTAAATCAGAACGTAAAAGCTAAATTAGGAGCAGAATCAGGATGGAAGTGAAGGTGGGGGTGTGAAGAACTGGAGATGCGAAGGAAATGTGGTAAGAGGTATTACTGGATGTGAACTAGGTAGTTTGGGGGACTGGGGCTGACTGAGTAACGAGAAGTGGTGGGTGGGCAGTGTTCACCCCTTCATGACAGATGGAGGCAGGGCTGCTTCTGATCTGATGCCTTCTGTGGACTGATGACTTCCAGTGCTTGTAGACAGGTCTGCAGCATGCTTCTGCCCCGAAGCAGGCCATCTGAAGTGCTTTCCTTCCTTTTACCCCTATTTCCCCTGCAGAAAGCTAGAGAAGCTTCTCTAAAGTGCATATTTCACATGATGCAGAGGGAGTACCAAACATGGGTCGGCTGCAAGCTGACCAAGAGAGAAACAACACAGGTTGTAGCCGAGTGCTTTGCACTCCTGGATGCGCAGCTGGCCAGGGCTCTGCTTGGCTGGGGTACAGCTCTTTGCTGGGGCAGGATGGAGGCTCACCCCCTTGTAGCCACCCAGGAGCCCCAGACACTCTGTGCTTGGGGATGTACAGCGTCGGTGAAAGCCAGCACAAATGAAAGTGTGTGGCACAGCTGTGGCTGCACTGAAGTCTGGTGAGGCAATGGTTTGGTGCTGAGAACCAGGCTCCCTGTAGGTGTGCTGTGACTGGAGTCCCAGGGTGCTCCCTCCTGGGAGGGGATGGGCTTCTCTGGGCTCTCTGTGACAAGACAGGCACTTGAAAAATTTCCCCTCTTGGTTTTCAGACAGACAGCACTCATGACAATGGCAAACACAGGCTGAGACTGCTGAGATGTGGCCAGGAGAGTTCTCCTGAGGATACTGTAATGGACACAGCCCTGGAGACCTGTTTGCAGAATGTGTCAGTAAGATAATCCTGCACATGCCACAGTCTCTTTCCACAAGGGAAAAGAGCCACTCTGAAAGAAAGACAAAAATGGGGAAGGTGCACAGGTGGCCTTGGTCCAGCCCTAGGCCATACCCTTTCTCAGAGGTATTCAAGAAAGATTCCTTCAGATTTTGGAGTTAACTTAAAATTGCTTTTATCAGTAAGAGTTCTTAAATGTGCAGTAAATTGAGTACATCTAGGTTATTGTCAATGTAGGCACTGAACATCCTGAGATATTTTTTTCTTTATATGTACTTGTAAATCATATATAAATCATGTGTATATATATGGAATATCTAGAGTGTAAACTTCCATCCACTGGTTCTGTGTCTCATGCCTGTATTCATTAATACATAGTTGTGTTTTGGGACTCTGCATATCACATATTGACACTCCTTGGGGACACACAGCTGGTGTTTAATGTCTGATCTAAGTTTGCCAAAACTCTCCCCAACAATTGCAGCAAAATTCTTCAGCCAGAACTGCTAGAGAAGCACCATTAAGTTGAAAGTAATGTAAATTTCAGAAAGCAATGCTTCTTTAGGTATAAAACATACAAGGTTTTTTAGCTGTTGTTGATTTGTCTGCACTGCTTTGTACAAGCCGAAGTAATGGCAATCTCCAAGGTTCTGGATTGTGTTAGCAGATTGAATCCCTATTTATTATTTTTGCTGAAGGGGAACTGCGACTTGAAAAGAAGGGGATGCTGCCCCTGACTCTGAAGCCAGGTCTCTGCCAGGGTGTAGTTTCAGATTACTGTGGCTGGGCAGCTGCCGTGGCCCCCCTGCACCCACAGCCAGCCTTGTGGTCCTCTGCCTGCCGGGTCGCCGGTGCCGATCTAATTCCTCAGAGAGCCACTTCAGGGAGCGTAACTGAGAAAAAACTAATCCTGCAGAAATAAAAGGTACCGAGCAGCAAACGGATAGAGAGGTGACAGAGTGGGGGAAGCCTCTCGGTAACAGCTCCGTGCCCGGTGGGTTTGTGTGGAGTGAGAAACCCCACGCGCAGCTCGGCGTGAAACATGTTGTGCTCTCTGCTAAACGTGGTGGAGACATTCCCTGCTGGCAGCAGCTTTTTGGCCTCTGCAGTAGGAACGATAGGAAGTCTGCCCTCACTGGTGGCAGGTGGTGATTTAAGAGCCAGCGGGGTTCATGGGAGGAAAGTGTCAGGAACACAAAACCCAGCAGGGAGTTGGGTTTGGCCTCCAAAAGGCCAGAGGTATAATTAGGCATCAGCAAGACCTCGCAGAGGGTTTGGGGAGTGTCCCAGGCGAGGTCTTTTCTATTTGAGCTTCCTCTGTCAGACTGCCAGTAGATCCCGCTGCACACGGCTCCCCACAAGAGCGACGGTCCCTGCTTTTTAGCAGGGCTGCAGCCTGTGGTTTCCCTGGCCAGGGAATGAAAACAGGATGCAAAAAGCAATCCTACCTATTTTAGATGCTTTGGTGCCACCACACCATTAACTTGTCTCTGAAACTGTACAGTACCAGGAAGCTGGCAGCTGACTGGGAAGGTAAGCGGCATTCCTCAGCTCTGTGCCTGACATCCCTGTGGGGCCGGAGAGCAGCCTTTAAAAGCTGCAGTGCTCAGGCTTAACTCACTGTTAACTTCCAGTCTGGCGTTTCAGTACGTATCCAGTGGTCATTTCTCAGTTCCCTTCCTGCCTTTCAGCAGCTGCTCCTCAAAACTTGCAAACTGCAAGCAGTAGGCTTGGAGGAGTCAGTGTGTGGTGTCATCACGGCTCTTCCTTCCCTGCCAGCTTCCGCTAAACAATCTGTTTCATTTTTTTCTGCTTCTGTTGCATTAGTTTGAAGTGCTGTGAACGATGTGAAGACAATTGGAGATACGTACTAAAACTAGCATTTCCCGTTCTAGTGTTCTGCTATTTCACATCAATCATATTATCTGAAGGGTGTTGCAGTTTCAGAGGTTCACTTGGGAACTTAAATGTACTAAAATTATAGCCTGCATTCTTCATGACAAGGAAAAAAATAATGTAAATTTCACATACAGTAACAGAAAACCATATTCTTTTCATCTGATTTTACCACATGCACCAATTACAAAGTGTTTGTATGTCTTACAGAAGAAGTTAATATTTCAGGTTTCTTAATGACAGATCTTCAAAGGAATTTTTCCCACCAAATGGGAAGGATTATATAAAACCCTCACTTGAAGTTAGTAGTACTGTAATGCTGGAAGGCAGACCTAAGTGTTGGTAACTTTGTGAAACTCAGCCTACAATTTACTCAATGTTGTGTTTTCCAGGCTTCCAAAATACAGGAATATATATTCCCTGGTATTTCCAGATATGTGTATTTTCCTAGTCATTGCTAGGAATCAGTGAGTTTTCAAAGGATTTATAAGTGCTGCCCAAGTATAAAAGTAAGTTGTAAAATGCTATTTTGCAATGTTGAGATAGTAAACTAGCATTATTGTGAATCTTTCAATCACCCTCAGCTACTAAGAAAATTGAACAGGTATCTTAAAAAACTTCAAACAAACAACCAGTTCATTTAAAAAAAAAAATTTATGGTAAAGCTCTAGAGTGATACTAATGTTATTCAGAGTTCCTTTTGTACAAGGAATGTGGTACTGGCAACTAAAGTCCTGATTTATTGATGACTTCCCTTTCTATAAGACAGCTTATGGTTTTCTTCTTGTCATCATCATCAACAGAGGAAAGTTACCAGCTGAACTAATTAATTCTGCAAGACTTCATAGGAAAAATAATTTTGCAGCTATTTTTTTCTAACTGATACGCATGTGATTTAAGCTCTGGAGGCAAGAGGCAGGGTAAGGTATGGAAATGCAGACAGCTGCCTCTGAAAGAAACAAAGCTTCAAGGAAGCTTAACATGCTGAAATCAAGGGGGGCACATAATCTCCATCCTAGGGTGCTAAAGTACTGAGTGTCACATCAGTCCAGGGTTATTAACAGCTTTTGCTTTGAGATATGGACTTAGGACTAAAGAATGTTCATGAAAAAAGGATATAAGAACTGCAGGCAATGGCAATCAATCCTGTCCAATCTCAAAATATTTATGACAGCTTTGCATCCTGCTAATAGAGAAGACATGGGAAAATTAGAAAAAGTGGATGAAGTGCAATGTTAGTTTATCAGTTCCAAATTGTGCCTTATTTTTTATTATTTACTTGATCTAGTATTTGTATTCTGTTAACTAGATAATTTTCTTAGACAATGGAAATGTACTAAAGGTAGTCTGGCCTTCAAAAATGAACTGTTACAATGTGCAAAGGAAAATTATTAGTTAAAAGAAAGTCCAATACATGAACTATGAAATAGGTGAAAAATAGTTTACTGAGCTTTACTTGGTTTTGAACCCTCCCCTGTAATTTATTTTTTAGAAATAGAAATGGTTTTAACGACACCGCAAATATAAAAGTTCTGCGCCTTGTGCAGCATTTCCCACTTATGCCAGCTCCACCACACAGATAGCCTTTAAGCACAACAATATTAAAGAAATATTCAAGGAAAAATACCTTTCCTAAGTTGCACCCTACTATTTATGTAAAAGATAAAGGGGTAAGGGACAGAATTTAAACTTGACATTTGTGGAGGAAAGCAGAAATTAGCACGTCCTGCCTTTCTTGCTGGTGTGTCTTCTGCAGTTGCTCTTGGTCATTGGGGAGTATTTGGGGAAGACTGGTCTTCCCCATTTCCTGCCAGCCATGGTTGCCCCCAATTTTTTTTGTCAGGTTACAAGAACCCTAGGAAATAGTTTGGCTGGAATTTTGCTGGTTTTGGGGAGCCTATAGAACAGCGGAAGCAGCTCTTTGGCAGCATCTAGAGCAGTTTGGGGAAAGAAGATAAGCTATCAGGTCCTTGATTCTTTACTCCAGTTCATGCCTACAGCAGGCTAAGCTCTGCTGAGCTTCAGGTGCCTCCTGACTCCCCTTCCTAAAGGCACACAGACTAACTGGGAATGGCAAGGGTGTAATATATTCCAATGAGTGCGGTGTCTCCTGTACCAGATGAGCCTGGGAATCAGGTAGTAGGATTTCCTTCCCTTCCTTGCTGTGCCAGTGTAGCGCAAAAGCAAACCATTTTGAACAGATCAGGGAATTTGCTCTAAAGTATTGATTATGGTTTCTCAGCTCTTTTAATAGCCTAATCAGCCTCAGTGTTGCCAAAGCCTTTGTGCAGTTTCTGTAAGAACAGATAATTGTTCGCAGCATCCCTTTAGTGCCATTCACAGGTTGTGCTAACTGCACTGTCAAGTCCTCTGCAGAGAGGGAGGCACATTGTCTGGTGCTCAGTGGTGCAATTCAGTAATTCCTGGCTGCTGCCTCTTTTTCCTGAGATGCAGTTTGCTTTCCTGATGGCAGGGCCATTGGGTAGGAAGGGCTGGAGAGATGGCTTTGTGCTTTTCTCATCCTGTGCAGAACAGTATGCACCACAGCTGGAGTAGACCAGGAGAACTGTACTCCCCTCTCCCAAAATTATGTTATCTTGCACAGCAACTGGAAACCTGCTAGGCAGCCAGCTGTAGTCTCGTGGGTTTTCTATTACCTCTGTTAAGTCATGTGTTGCAGCTTTTCATCAGCAAATGTTTGACAATTCTGCATCATTGCACAGGCACTGTGAGGTATCATCTTCTACATCACAAATGCTGTACAAACGGGTCTTGGCATGTAACAATTTGCAAGCACCTCCTTATTTCTCAAGCTGAGTCATCTGCTGTGGGCTGTCTTTGCTCAAAATCCTCTTACTTCCTTTTTCATCTTAAAGGCACAAAAGAGGTCAAGACAGGGAAATTTGACCAAATTTTCAGAAGGCAATGGTCATTAACAAAAATTATGCACTCACAGGTTACCTGGGTTTGGTAGGAAAGAAGTTACAACCTGACTGTTGATGAAGTCAGTGATGATTACTTGTGTGATTAAGAACTGCTGGGGCAGGATCTGAGGCTGCAAGGGAGGGAGAATCTGAGGCTTTTGATGAATATTTGGGGTAATGACCCTGAGGTAATGTATGATGTGCTATATAGGTCAGAGTTAGGGTTTGGTTTCCCTCAAGGACCAACAGATCAGGATTTTAAGAAGGGCAGAGGAAGAATAGGGGAGTAGAATGGACCTGCTGCTGCTGCTAACAACCATTAAAAAAATACAAAGCCAGCTGCTCTCAGAGCAGAGCTTGATCCTTTCAGTGCCTTTAACAGCACAGTATATATTCAGAGGAGGGGAATTCATGAGGCCCTATGGACCTACACCATGGCATTACAAAAAAATGCAAACCCGAACAATGGGTGGCCTCAGCGGTTCCATCTGGCTCGCCATTAACAAGGTTAAAGTAAAGTGGGTTTCCTTGGCTGTGTCACACACAATTTACACTTCAGATGCTTTAACTTTGGAGCCAGACCGAAGGGAGCACCACTCTAAACGCACACGGCAAGAGTCACCTAAGATGTGTGGTAAGCACATTTGGTATTGATGCTCTTTCAAAGATACAGAGTGGTAGCATTTAGATCATTTTAAAGTACTATTTCCAAGTGCAGATTTTTTTGCATAAATATTTTTTTTTAAAATCCTGTCAACAAACTAGAATTGCAGTCGAATATTGTTTACTCCAAGTAATTTACAGGCATGGTAATATTAGAGGCTGCATTCAGTAACAGCAGATATTATTAGAGGCCCTGGAAATGTTAACACCATCATTTTTGCTATGAAAACCTCAAAACTTCAAACTACACCTTGAAGCTAAAAGGGATATTAATATATATAAGTGTATTCTGTTGTAAAGCATTCTGCTTTCAGAGCCACTAAAGTACTTAGATAATAGCATAGTTAACTATAGCAGATAATAACCTTTAAAAAACTTTCCTCTAGAGAGGCAGTGGTATGTCAACAGGTATGTTGGCCTGTTAACTTCTATGCCATTGAGTGCAATAAGGCATGGGAACTATCCCAACATTTTGCAGAAATCAGGTTCTTTGTCTCAGCTTTGACACATTTAAGGGAACCCAAGCATTCTCTATGGTGTCCTATTCTTGAATAAAAATCAATTGTTATCGAATGAGTATCAAAGTTGATAATTGAATCTCAAAGCTGTTTTGTCTGTATCACAAGCATTTGAGCAGTTAAATCCATGGTAAAGAGCTGAGGTAATTTACAGAGTGAGAATAGATTATTGTTGCTGCAGAGGTGTTCAAGGCATTCCTCCAGAATGGAGCGAGTGTTGCCCTGGATGACCTGGCCATCTTGGCTGCCTTTGACCAAGAATTGTGCGTTCAGTAGTGGAACAGAAGTTAATTCTGCTGCTGAAGTTGAACAATTAAACTTGCATACCATAAGACCAGTGGACATTGTTGACTCACAGTTATCCTGGCACTGTCAGTAGGCTCACATGGGAAGGCCTTTAGCTCATGCCATTCTGAGCTTCCTCCTTGCTGAGTTGTGCAGTACTGCTGTGATGGGACACACTTCCTCCTGAGCATGCTGCAGAAGGGTTGGCATCAGCCTCACTGGGGCTTAACAGTTGCTTTGTGCCTTCCAGGCTTTTCCAGCAGGTTAGATAGTACCGTTGATGATGGCCTCCCTTGCCTTTAATAAGGGGCTTGGTGTGGATGACCCTCTTCTTGTTTACCTCTCTTCTTACTCAGTTGTTCAGGTTTCTGACCCACCCTTGTGGCCCCTCCATGCTGCCTTTTCATCTCTCTTGCAAAGACAGGAATATCCTTGAACATGACACTTCAGTTTCTGACTATATGCATCAGTCCTGTAATCATAGCCATGATTATTGTAACAAGAAGTAATTTTACAAATTTACAATACTGTAAATTTGAGAGGCGTGTCAAAGTTGCCAAGCTCCTCTCAAAGGTTTCCTGTCCACTGAATTTGAGGTAACTACAGGCAAAATAAATTGAGCTGAGAAGTCATCTCATGTAATTGGTGACAGACCATTGACATTCCCTTCTCCCATCCCTTTTTAGCTGCTGGTCTGTCCATGAGAAGCAGCTTTTGACTCAAGCCCTACCTTAACAATAGCCCCAAAAGGAAAATAGAGAACTATTCTTGCTGGGCCATGACAGGTGCAGTGCTTCCACACGAAGCATTGCAGTGGTAGGAAAATGAAGAAAGAATAACATAGCAAGGCAGAACCTGTGAACGGGTAGAAGGAAAACAGTCAGGCTGCAAGTAAAAGCCTATGTCCAGCTGCAACTTGCATGAGCATGAAGTGGGAAATGCCCCAGCTATGCTTTGCGTGAGTGGAGGACAGTTCATAGAAAAAGCATTAGTTAGCCTGAAATAGGGCTGATTGATTTATGGGGAATATGTAAAAGAATGGTGTAAAAACCTATTTCCTTAGAGGAGGGATGTTAAGCATCTCTGTGCACTATATTTAGAGTGTATTTAATTCAAAGCACACAGCTCAGCTACTTTTTGTCAGTTAAGTTCTTTTCCAGCTCATTGTCTCTAACTGAAAGGAAATTCAACCACAGCCACACAAAAACAAGTTGAACATCTGTATCTTCTGCATGGACTTGGAGTGTGTGATTCTTTCATCCACTCTTCACATACACACACCTACTGGTGGGGATCAGATGGAATATTATGATATTGACAAATTCATGAATCCAGATAGAAATCCAATACAGATTTGTGTGAAAGCCATATGTGTGCTGTGACCAGGGGTAAATCCCAGACAGTGTGCCCGTTCCACATTGTAGTTCCTCTGCAAGAGTGTTTGAGGACAATGGGAATTGCATTGCTTAATCTACTCCCTCCCACCTCCTGACAGTGTTTATCACACCCACAGTTGTGCCAATGCAATGATTTATGGTTTTGTCTCAAAACTGGAGGTGTGATATGAAGCAAGCTAAATAAATGCTACAAATTGGGAAAAAAAAGTAAGTGAATTAACTGAAATTTTTTCCTTTGAGAATTGGCTAGCATTTTAGTGACTACATGGATCATCACAGGGATCATCCTTAGCAGTTTTTGAAAGCAGCTCATATGCCTTTGGAAGCATTCTTCTTGGAAAGGGGGCTGTTTACTCAGTAATTATCTTTCACTTATTTTTACATTACCCAAGGAAAAGCTGTGAATGCAATGCAAGGAAAAATTGTTGAGCTGGAGCCCTGGTCACTTGCTGATGGTTCTGGATGCTTTGCAGCATTGGAGCAGGGTCCCTGACACTCCCTGCATTCTGCCTGGCACAGCACACTGTTGCTGGCTTGTTTTGCAGTACAGAGTATGAAAACAGAAGGGCACCCTGGGAACTGCTCCTGATGCTGCCAAGACAGCAAGCAGCGGTGGCACTCACTGTGCAAAGCTTCACAGGAAACTGGAATGAAATCTAAGCACGGTAGCTTATTGAGGACATTCTAGTTTAGGTTTTTTCATAATTGAGAAATGGTGTGCTTTCTTCATATAATTCTCACATTTGTGCTGCCTGCCAACAGGGAATATAAAAGACTTGTGGAGGGGATTTCAGCATTTATGTGAAGTCCAATTAAGCTCATGATAGCCGTCATTTTCTGTTTAATGTTTCTGATGTAATTGAAATTACCTTTCACAACTTGTCTATGACTTTTCATGATAATAGTTGGACAGTGGTGAAATAGCTGTAGCAAAGAGAACAGTTTCAAAGTCAGGTATTTTATGCATTTTCCAGGATGTGCTTGATTCCTGCACTAGTTCAGTGAATGGCAATTTGTGGCCTGATCACCATATGGGTGTACTTTGTTGTACCATAACTTTCCTTGGTGTACCAGATATAATCCTGAGGGGCACAGGCTCAGATCTTCTAAGCTATGAGGACCTTGCTTACCTCTGAAGTCAGTGGGACTTAGGCATTTAAATACCTGCATTTTACCATGCAAATAGCATTTGGTTATACCTAACTGTGTCACACAGGATGCCTGTGACAGAGAAACAAGTTTCTGTCACCATATTCTGAGCCTGTGAAGGATGAGACTTTTCATAAGGGAAATCTGTGGGCTGTTCTTGAAATCCAGAGTCCTGGATGGCAGACACAGTTTCCCTTCATTTTGTGGTTATGTGGGATTGTGTATTTCCAGGAATTTTGGATATTTTGGATAGAAGGTTTGTAAGGAGGAGAGCCAAAGGGATCTTGATTAGGAGAAAAGTCCTTTTAGTTTTTCAAGAGATGTTGGTTTAATAAACAATTGATTTGTTCCTGGAAGTATCCAGGAATATTGTAGGAAGTGACAGATTTCTAAAGGTCTGGTCCCTTGTCTTCTACAGCTAACACTGTTCAGGTGTCACTATTTCCAAACTCACAAAAGGCATTTGGTTCCTAGATTTGATGTTTAGGTGCTGCCAAGAGACTCAAATGCCAAATTTAACTTGCTGTCTGTGTCTTGTGTCAGCTGGGTTTTTTACTGGACAGCAGCAACTCTGTGCTCTGGCTTTTACAGCTGAGTCCCTCAGGAGTTACCAGGTTGGCTTCTGAGTTCTCCTCTTCACTTGTATGGCCCAAGCCAGTGAGCACACTTCTAACCTGCTCAAAAGGTCCCCCAGTTCACCACATACCTCCCCCAGTTTGAAAGACAAGTTTGGATGCAAATCTTCCCTCCATCAGGAGGTTGCTGTAATCTTCAGATGGTTGTTCAGCCTTTTGAAGGAGGATTAGTAGTTTGTAGGTAAGACACCCGGGTTTCTCATCTTCACTCTCTGGGGAACTAGGGTCAGTGACCAGTTGCAAGAGCATTACACCCAGCGATGGCAGCAGCACAAGATATGGGGGGGACTGTACCTGACAAGGACAGGCAGTGATGGAGGCTCTGGGATTCCATCAGGTGCAGAAGGTGAAGAGTTCAGCTACAAAGCAGCTCCTAAGATTGGTAGTTTGGTTTTTCCAATGGTGCGGTGATACAGATATCCAACACCAACACCCAGTACAATTTGTTATTGCACTCACTAAGGATTGTGGCACCCATGTGCCACCCCTCAGGAGCAGCTGTGGGAGAGGACACTGCCACTGGAGGACACCGACTGAATGGGAGGGGCCCTGCTCCAGCCTGATGCTGAGAAGCTGTGCTCTCTCACACTGCCTGCCAGTGAGCTCCCTCCTTCCTCAAGCACTGAGTGTTTATCCAGAATGAAAAAAAGAATAAATTGGGTTTGCTGTCTAGCTGTGAGTTCAAATCTGCTGCCTCAGCTGTCATATTTTAAGGTCTTGTGGCAGAAGGATACTCTCAATTTTTCCTGCAGTAGATCTGTCACTAGAATAATTAACAGCTCAATGAATAGTAAGAATTGTCTCTATAACCTTGTAGCAGTATGGTAAATAATCATTAAAAAGGAAGAAACTGAGTTTCAGTCAGGGTTAATGAAGTCCTATGGATTTGACATGTTATATGTTCCATTCCTAGCCCCTGCAGTATGTCACAGTCACCTTTCTCTGTCTTCTAATGTGCCCCAGAGCCTGGTATCTGAGTAGAGCAGACAGGCTACCAGCATAACTGAGTATTCCTCTATTTTACTGGAAGTAAAGATTTTCCTTCCAAATTGGAAGAACTTGTAACCAATCCCCTTGTAACCATTCCTCAGTTCTTTCCTGTGGCCTTTGCACACTTCACCGAGTGACTGCAGAGACACACATGCCTTCTTCCACCCCAACCAGTGGTCTTGATTTATTACTAGCAACTTGTGGGCTTGCATTAAAATATGTTGTCCTTTCTGCCCCCCCTTTCTGCACTTCCACTCTTAATGTACAGTGTTCCTGCCTTGCACAGTGAGTGCTACTGGATAACTGGAGGGCTGTTTCACAAGTATAAATGAATTGTTAAAACACAGACATGATGCTGGCATTAATCATTCCTCTGGTTTGTGACTGCTTTCAAAATTGTAAATTCAGGGCTTTCATAGTTGAAGTTTTGGCTTGGGTGTGAATTTCTGATCAAAACACAGGAAGTTGGTTGTGCTGTGTTCAGTGAGCATATCCACTGTGTTTTCCTGTGGCAGCTTTACTCGATGTCCAGTTTGTAATCTGTTCTTCCCCTGCCATGATCACAACTGGGGTGCACTTATCTGAATTGTTCTTTGCTTTCAAAAATTTTAGTTAAGTGTAGGGTTCCTATTTTATCTCCTAATAAATCTTCTAATTCTGAGTTCATCAGTCTTGCCAGAAAAGCTGATCCTTTGCCTATAAACATCCTTAATTTTGAGATAATTCATTCTTTCTTAGGCTGAAAGGCTGAGCAAAAATGGGCAGAAGACACATCACTCCTCTACTCTTGCCACAATTCTTTGGTGTTCTTTGTGATTTATGCTGTGTTCTGCTTTCAAATGTTACATCAACCAGCAATCACAGATTTACAGGTGGAACGAAGGAGCTTCAGCCTACATTGCTCCGTGGCCTCACAGCTTGTACCAACTTGACCTCTGCAACCAGCCTTGGCTGCTGCTGTGTGACTTTTCAGAATTCATACACAGTAGGAAATTTTCTGTGTTACATTATTAAAGATAACAGAAAATAAGCTCAGTGAAGTCATCAGAATTGCTCTGGATCTACACCCTTGTGACTGAGATGCTCTGTTTCTGGAAACTAGAAATATTTAAGAAAACTTTTATTTACTTCATTGTTATAATTTTACTGCAGTGATTTCACTTAATCTACATAATCCCAACCAAGAGGATAAAGTGTTCTAGTTTGCCACATATAGGGAAACTATTTATGTTCTATTATTTTTAACTGTACACAGCATTAACAAAATTCAGAGATATAAGTATTAAACATATGCATGAGATTTGCCATCCTGAGGCCAAACAAGGAAAAAGGAAACACCAAATTCTGAATTAACAATAATTTTGATATGCATAAATTGCTTTCTATTCTTATGTACACAATTAATAGTGAGAATTAACGATGAGGATAAATCCAGTGATGATATAGGGCAGAATAGTGGAAAATGGCATTATTTTTCTTTTAAAACTCAGGGATCAGGCAGTGTGGGACAACAAGAATACCTGCCTCAGGTGGGAATTAAAAGCTTTAACATATAAGGCTTAATCCTGTTGCAGCTGAAATCCTCTTTTCATGCTTTACTGTTGCTTCTGCATTTTAATGTGAAAGTTGCAAAATCTTATTTTTTTTTTCTTCAAGACACTGAAAGCCTCTTAAAAATGTGTTACAGAAAATGCACAGCCCAGCCATTTCGTAATAATGTCAATATATGGAGCTATTCCATTTTAGACATCTTAAGATGCAAGTTCAGAAAAGTGAGTAAGGGGACTGCTTCCTTTCTCAGTCAGTGCAACCAGAATGATGCAGATTTTCCTTACCATTAAAGTGTGGCTATAGAGCATCTGAATTCTTTAATTGTTCTTATAGGTATTGAATGTGTGAACTTACAGGTGCTATTTCAAGCAAAACGAAGCACCGTGTTTGATGCCCTTTTGTTCCTCATTTGGGATGGGAAGCCCTTCATGTGATTCATGTGACATGACTTTATTGGTGCCATTAGCTCTGGAAAGAACCCCTACAGAGATTGCTGACGTGGTCTCCTCATAGAGAGTGTGTCACAGAGACAGTAACCATCCCTTTGCTTCTGAAGAATGAAATGAAATTGTGAGCTGCTGGTTAAATCCTGCAGTCCTTAACACTCGTGAAGCCTGTATTCATGCAAGCCATCTAACTCGGTGTATGTAACAGGAGAATCTATTTCAAGGCTGGCATCTAAGTCAGTCCATGCTCCTATCACCAGGTATTTCTGAAACTTTGTGCGTGAAACTGATTTATATGAGGTACCTAAAGTCATACCACTCACAACTGGTATTTGGGGAGGAAGAATAGGTTATGAACTTCTAGAACAACCTTCTTCCTCCTCTTTCTCTACTGCGGCTTCCTTCAGTGCTCCAGCCTACTGCCAGGATGCCATTTGCTGTTTCCTGCTGTTGTGAGTTGGCGTCACTTGCATTTGCTGTATTTGTTGTATTTGCTGCTAATGTTAGTGATGAAATAAGGAACAAAATTGAAAAGGCAATTTTTAACAACTGATTCCCAGTTACCTACTGCCTTTTTATCTCATGTGTGGATTAACTGATCAGTGGATGTGGAAACCCTGGAACCAGCTCTGCTGAGAGGCAGATAAGGTCAGGCATGCCTCTTAGCTCATGACCAGCACCTCACTGACCCAGAAAGAGTTGAGCCGGTTTTATGCAGCGTGCATCCTTATCCACATGGCCAGGAGGCTCAAGCCACCTCTGTGAAAGGCTTCTAGTGTTACCGAGCTAGGCTTCTGTAAACAGGGGCACGGAGCAGTGCTTTCAGGCACAGGCAGCCGAGGTCTGCTCAGCTCTGGCCACCCCCGCACCCGCCCAGCGCCGCACCCCAGCTGGCTCTGGCAGAGCGCTGCAGACTGGGTACACACAGCAGCAATGCCCAGAGCAGAGCCCAGGCAGCCTTTCCACCAGCAGGAACTGGGGAAAATACGTACTTTTAAAAAAAATTACTGCATACACAGCTGTTCTTGTTGAAAAACTGGTTTCTTTGATTATTCCCACAGAAATTAAAGCTTACAAGGGAAATTTGTGGTTGGGAGTATTTGTGTGTGTGGTTTCATAGTGCAAAAAGATTAACAGTAGTAGATTACTTGAAATTATTTCATGTTTGAAATGTGTGATATATGACTATTTAAAACATAATTTCCTTAAACCATCACTGATTTTGTATCTGCTTTATCTGGATGGGTTAAAGCCATTAAAATACACACATTCTTTCCATGCTATATTGATACTATAGGAGCAAAACCATCTTTCATGTTATTTAGAAACAAAACTTCACTTTGTAAATTGTTATTTCAGGACTTTTTAGCTCTTAATATAAGGAAAACCCTTTTGTTGTAATAAATGAAAATGCATCCAAATCATTCCTCCATGAGGATGCATTTCTTAAGGATTTTTGTGTGATTGTGTGAAAAATAATTTTCCTCCATGCCTGTAAAGGGAGCTGAGTGGATAGTAGAGATAAGGTTTTGTGGAAAGGAAGAATGGAAACGATGTCATTGAAGATATTTTTTAAGATCTGCTGTCTCTGTAGTCCTTTCCATTTTTGTGGAGAAAAAGCTGCATTTTGTGCTTTTTGAACCACCTTTCTGTTTCATTGTTGGTCTTGGTTGTAAAAAAAACCAAAACAAATGCTATCACCTTCCAGTAAAATTGTATTAGCAGATTTTAAACAATTTTATTTCCTCATGAACTTAAGCTAGATTGTGTCCTGACAGGCCTGATTTATCAGGCAAATGCCCCACGTTGTTTGTCAGCTTCTTTGTTGGGGGGAAGGGGGAGGGGAAAGCCGAGCAACAAAAGACCGTAACCTATTGATATTACTTCTGTGATACACTGGGGGAAATAGATTGATTTAGAACTAACCACAGAAAACTAGTCGATCTGATGAGTTTACAACCGAGCATTTTTATTTATTTATTTGTAACAAGAGTAAACATCATCAATATTCCACCCTGTGTTATTGGAAGCCTCTCAGACAGTGCGGGTTTGTGTCAGCATGATGGGGCTATCTGTAAAATGAAAGAAGGCAAGCTTAAGAAATGGAGGGACCTTGTTTTTCCCAAAAAATTGAAAGTCTTGGATCTCTGGTACATTATCATGAGTTGTAGGATTCACAGGACAAATAGATGGGTGAGCATTTTTATTGTATTTAATATTTTTTTTTTTCTTTAAGGGGTTATCTTTTTTTTTTAATTATATTTCTGTTAAATATCTCAAAAAGCTAGTAAAGCACAGGAAATTTTCTAACTGAATTTCACTGAAGAATGCCAGCCTGCAATTAACTTTCCCAGCATGTTGCCTCTGCACAGTGTTTTGCATGAACGAGAAGTTCAGGGTAGCAAATACTCACAGGACCAACACAAACCTAAATGTGTACCATTTTCTGCATTGATAATATGCTGGTTTACAACATTTTTGATTAAAAATACTTACAGTTTTAAAATTAAACAGATTTTTTTTTCCCATGGATTGGTAGATAAGGGTGCTGGTGAGGTTTTCTGCCTCATTGTAAGCCTGCTTGATGGACAAGCCATAAATGCTCTGATGAAGATTGTAAATATTCCTTTCTCTAGTTTATTTAACAAGATAATTTCACTTGACCTTAATTATTATTTCAGTAGTATTTCAGTATTCACTACTTTTAATTCTAATATCTGTTTAGAGCGTTTTCAAAGTTAGCTGTATTCTCTCCTGCATTCAGCTACAGCTTAAGAATTAAAGGTTGATAACCAGAATGGTGTAAACCCCAGCAACGCACGTGTGAGCAGAAATATCCCATCCATTTCCTTGTCAGAGGGCACAAGCAGAGTGTACATTCCACTCATCTTCTTTGTGTCTCCTTAGCTCACCAAAATGCTTTGGGTTGAAAGGAGCCTTAAAGACCATCTAGTTCCAACCTCCCCTGCCGTGGGCAGGGACACCTTCCACTAGACCAGGTTGCTCAGAGCCCCATCCAATCTGGCTTTTCAAGCTGCAGCAAAGACAACTTGAAATTAGCAGATCCTCAATAGTCTGGAAGATCCTTTCTGAGGATCCTCCAACACCTACTGAGGTGTTGGAGGTCTTTCTCACTTGTCCCAGTTGGTGCCTGAGCAAGCACCTTGAGCTTTTTTAAGTGTCACATCCAGGTAGTGAGAAGCATCCCTTTGCAGTATTTCATGGCCTTATTTTCAAGACAAGTCACTGAAGCCTTAAACAGAGGAAATTTTAGTTATGTCTAAGACCCATTTTTCTGTTAGATCATGGATAGTTTAAATTCCCTCTACAGCCATTTACAAAATAGAATAATAGAAGTGATCTGCTGCCTCTTCCATCTGCCTTTCTTTAGGTATGTTGTGAAAGTAATGGCTGAAAAGGACAGCACATTTAGGTACAATTTTAGACATTTCCTTTGTGCTTTAACTGCACAGTTGCACTCAGTGTATTGTAACAGCATCTCATGTGCACACACCACTAGAATTCCATGCCGTTTTTCAAGGCATTAATGTTGCAAGATGGAGTATTGTTAGCCAAGAATCATTTTTTTATAGTCTGATAGCATTCAGAAAGGAATAACAACAGAGGAATTGGTGTGGGGTCTATCCTGGTGAATTATTTTAGTCTTCCTCTGACTGTACCCCCTTCCCTTCCTTTCCTATCCCTGTTAGATGTTAACCCCTTATTCCCTGCCCCCCCTCCCCCAAATCAGTCACTAGGGTAATTTTACAGTTTTTTCTCTCAACAGATAACAGTCTGGGGTTACACATATTTTTCTTTACTTGTCATATGTATTGGATTATCATCTAAATTATATTATAAAACAGCTCCAGGAAGCAGGCAGTTGTGTTTGCTCTACCTAGTGCTGCTTAACCCATCTGAGTTGTTACTGTGGAAAACGTATTTGCAAGGCAAGAGTATTGTTGTTTTAAAAAGTTTAGGGCTGGGGTGTGCTTCCTGAGTAGGAGTATCTGATTGCTGGAACAAGGAAAAAAGGCTAAAGACTAGGTGGTGTTATTTGGTTGTGAAATTGAGTACTTCTAATCAATTTCAGTCATCAGCTTTTTGCAATTAATACAGCATATTTTATGTCAGAATCTGTACACTTCTGCTTCTGCATGTTTCCTTTAATGTGTATAGTTTTATGCAATCACAAATCCATAGTGAAGGAGAATTTAGGAGGTTTTCTTAACCTTGCTATATGCTCTCTTCTTTCTTCATTAGTATGTATTATTATTACAGGTTTTCTGAGAGTATCGAAAGATAATGCTAGACAAGTTCCTCAAGGTGTTCTTCTATTAAGATGTTCATCTTTTTTATATAAAAAAGTCACCCTGATTCACCTTCCTGTCAGTGCTGTAGAGAAGAAAGGATTTCCCGTTAGGATAATTGCCATCTCTTTATATTTTTGAGCCTGAAGCTAGCTAGCAAATCGTGGAAGCCTACTGTGAGAAAGACAATCCTATTTTAACAAATCCTTCTTACTTTTGTTCTTTGTAAGTGCTGATTCTATTATAATTGCACATTTAAGGGCTTTTTGTGTTTTATTCATCTCACGGTAGAATTTACATATAAACTTGTGTTTAAGCTAACATACATTCTTTCCGTGGTGCTTAGGAAGAGAAGAGATACTTGCTATGGTTGCATTAATCTAGAGTTTCTGAGAGCAGAGTGGAAGGAGAATTGGTCAGTTTCCATGGCAGGAGCCAGCTTGTGTATTGTTCTGTGTATGTATGTAGGTGGAGATGTGAATGTGTGAGCTCCCATGTGCTCATCGTGCTCTCGGCTTTCGTGATGCTGTAACATAAGTACACGCAGCAGAGAGGAGCAGAGGGCTGAAGCGCTGGGGATGAAAGGGTTAATGCCATACCTTAATGCCTGGGGATGATGCCATGCTGTCATTTGTGAGCTCTGAGGTGGCTGACCACTTCCATTTTGGGATAAATCCCTTGAAAAGGGAAGGTGTTTTCAGAGCGAGGTGTAATCTGTTCTCCTGGTAAGAGTGATTGACAAGGAATGAATTAATAGTTAAAAGAACTGAATAAATATCACCCTCCTCTGTAATTCCAGGCACACCCTGGCTGGCACATACATCCTCTAATGTGACACTTTACCCAAATGCTTGAATTGATTGGTAACGAAAAACATCCCCAAGAAACCAAATCAGAGTTTAATCACAACTGCTTCTGATAGAGTTTTTCTTTTACAGTGATATTTCAGTGAAAATTTAAATGGATGCAAGGAATTACAATATTTTGCAAATAGGATGTATTGATTGAGTATATATGCAAAGGGTGAGAGAGGCTGCTTGAGTGGAAGCAGGGGCCCTGACAGCAGGTTCTTTGCTGATTGGTGAGGTGAAATGGTCCACTGAATTGGATAACACAGAGCATACCATAGTGACTGATTAAATTGATTTGTCCATGGCTACTGCCTATCCTGCTACTGAGGCCCTTTACCCTACTTTCAAACATTTTTCTTTTTTTAAACTGTTCTAAATAGATGTGATATTAAGGGAGAAAATAAATGTGCTGATGCATTCACAGCCATAAAATTCCATATTCTGAATTAAGATAAAAAACACAATTTCCAGAATGTCTGCACACTCCTATGCTATACTATGTTACAATGCATTTATCCCAGGAACAAGTACACTGCTAGAAACTGATGAAAAAGGTAATAATAAACATCATTCTCTAATACAACCTAAATTACAATCAGTACCACATTTGTGAATGCCTTAGATGTATTTATTGGAAGGGGAGAAAGTAAAACACTTAAAGATTTTTACTTTCTGCTGTTGTTTCATTTCTCTAATTGCAAGGCTTATTTCCTTACTACTTTTTTCAGAAGGTGTTTAGAAAGCTTGTGGTGGAACACAGCTGAATGCCAGTTAGGAAGACTGAATGCTGAACATACTGTCAAGTGAGGGTCACTAATTTGAAAATACCTACAATGATTTGGCAAAAAGTAGTCAGAAGGATAATGTTTAATAACTTGAAAGTAATTTTTTTAACCATAGGAGAAAAAAGCTTGATGTTTTGGTCTTAGATCAGGATGTTTGGATTTTACAATATACTTAGTATGTCATTTCCCTTCCTGTGCTAGGGAAATCAATACTAAGTGATAATGGGGCTGGTACATGTTATTTTCTTTGTGATTCAAGGGAAGCTTTGTTAGACTGTTTGTCTTCATGGGTTAGTCTGTAGTATATGCAGACAAAGTAGTGTAAGCATAGTCTTCAAATTCCACTGAAAAATCACATCAAACTTCAGTGCAGTGGTGACATCAAAATGGAACCTAAAATATGTTATTGCAGTTGTTGTAGAAGTGCAGAGTTCATTGTACTGGGCTTGGTTTCTTCTTACTTATTTTTAGGGAAGATACAACAATAAATCACAATGATTTCTGAAAGGATAATGAAGTTCTGTTCATTATTTAACTTCTTTAAATTATTGGTCAGTCTTGTAGAACATGATGGCATGCAGCATGCCATGAACAACTTGTTCTGTTTTTCATTGTGGAAATGAAGATATAGTTGATATCTTGCTACTAGTGATGAAGAGATGAGAAATGGGAGGTGCCAGGGATTGTTTCTTGGAGTGGAATTACCAATGTTGATATTTGCAGTCTTTTTAAAAAATTACACAGGTTTTATCAATAGCATTTCTTTGCAAGGTAAAGCAAATTCAATAGGTGAGACTCTGGCTGTACATACGCTTTGCTTGAATTAAACTTCTTGTTACTGTATAAACTAGTGGGGACTACTAAATACTCGGTGAAATAGTCAAATGATGCTTTGTTACTTTTCAGGAGTCTGAAAATGTAACATATCTTTATGTGGGCTTGATCCAGAGCACATTGCAGTATTTTGTTCATAGTTATAGTTAGTCTTTTTTAAAATCCTTAAGTTGACTCCACAGACCTAAGTATTTGTGAAATAATTGTTTTTAATTAGTTGGTGGTTAAGGGAAAGCAAAAAAAAAAAAAAAACCAAACAGGTTTAGTTCTTTCCAGTAATGTTTGATTATTAGAAATGAAATAATGAAATGCCTATGCATTCAGTGCAAGCTTTATAAAACAAAGAAACAGAAACCATACAAAAGCAGCCAAAGTTGAAAACTCAGTGGTGCACATAAGGTCACCATGCCAAAGGCGTGTAATTATTTCTTTGTATCGTATGTTAGAATAATGTAATCCAATAACTGGTGTTCCTGGTGTGTGTTACAAAGGATTCAGTAAGGAATTGCTGGAGAGTTCTTCAGGACTCCCCTGGCTAACAAGGTTAAATAGAAGAGGTTTTGTGGGGTTCAGCCATTTCTGAGAAGAGTGGGAGAAGCCGTGTCCGTCGGCTCCCGGCAGCGCATCCCATGGAAAGCGGCGCCGCGGCCACAGCCACGTGCACGTGGGCTGGGAGTTTTGAGAGGAAACGCACAAACACAGATTCACGACTCTTGCCGGGGTTTTACTGAGTTTATTTTGAATCGAACCCCTAAGTGCCATTACAGACCCTGTGTCCCCACGGGCCCGGAGCCTTGGCCCGCCGTGCCTGGGCTGAGCCAGAGGAGCGGAGGTGCCAGGCCCTGGGGCAGAGCCGGGCCCTGGGGCAGAGCCGGACCCTGGGGCAGAGCCGTGCCCTGGGCAGTGCCAGACCCTGGGACAGAGCCGGACCCTGGGGCAGTGCCGGGCCCTGGGACAATGCCGGGCCCTGGGACAGAGCCAAACCCTGGGACAATGCCGGGCCCTGGGCAGTGCCGGGCCCTGGGACAATGCCGGGCCCTGGGCAGTGCCAGGCCTTGGGACAATGCCGGGCCTTGGGACAATGCCGGGCCCTGGGCAGTGCCAGACCCTGGGACAATGCCGGGCCCTGGGACAGAGCCGGTCCTGGCTCGTGGCGGGCACCGCGCCCCTCCTCGGGCTTGCGTTTCCCTGGCTGCGAGCACCGCGTCCCTCGGGCCCTGGTTCCGGGAGCGGCCGAGCCGGAGCATCCCCGCTCGGGACAGCGGGATGCGGTCCCGGGGCTCGCAGGGACACCGGGGCGGCGATGGCTGGAGATCTGGTGCCCTCTAGTGGGGCCGGGCCCGGGCCCGCAAGAAACCTTCCCGCTGGACGCTGCATTGCATAACTCCATCTCTGTCTCTGTTTGGTTTTAGATGCTACAACTGTGGTGGCCTCGACCATCACGCTAAAGAATGTAGTCTACCTCCGCAGCCAAAGAAGTGCCATTACTGTCAGAGCATCATGCACATGGTGGCTAACTGCCCCCATAAAACTGTCTCGCAGCAGCCCACCAGTTCTCAGGGAAGACACGAAGCCGAACCGCAGCCTTCCACTTCTGCCTTCCTGAGAGAAGGGGGAGGAACGCACGGCTTCTCGTCTCCATCGTACTCTCAGGAAGGCAGGTCGGAGATCTCGGAGCGCTCGGGCAGGTCACCGCAGGAAGTGTCGTCGAGTAAGTTGTCTGCATCGCCTGAAGAACCAAACAGAAAGGGGCCTTCTGTTCAGAAAAGGAAAAAAACTTAATGCATTTTTCATAATGTTCCGTTTTCTTTACCCTCTTGGGATGTCTACCTCATGCAAGTACAGGGGAAATAATTCATTATCAGTAGCTGACCTGGAATTTTAACTACTGTTGAGGAACTGTGAATGTTTTGTTTTGTTTTGTTTTTTGTTTTTTTCTTTGATAGACAAATCACTCCAAACAAAATACATTTGAGCAGGGTGCATTATGTTTTACTTTCTGTGTGTATGTGTGAGTGTGCATGCGTGTGTGTGTATGTGTACATATCTATAAATATATATTTTTCCATCAGACCATTCTCCAGATCCCACCAGACATTACTGTGAAGCAAAAGTCACAGTACCCAATGTTCCTGAACTCATTCCTAGAACCTGTTTCCAAACGTGTTCAGAAAGCAAACAAGAAAACCCAATTTTCTGAAATTTCACTCAAAAACAAACCAAACCTGATAAACCACACAAAGAACTGACATCAAGACTGTTACATCTCTTGTGAACCAAAGGATACTTTCATATTTTAAAGCTGCCATATGGTACTAAAGATACTAAGACATCCCCCGTACCATCCATTTGAATTACTTCCTTTTTCATCTCTACAAAGTATCAAAACTCCTCCCCTCCCTATGCCAGTGCAGGGCAGTTTCATGACTCAAGACGACTCTCATTGCCACCACCCTTTGCTGGTGAGGAGTTTAAAGCTCCAGAAAAGACAATGAATGTGTAGTTTCTGTGATGGTTTCTCAAAACGTTTTGTTAAATTAATATGATTGTAACTGTAATTTAGATGTCTGTTGTGTAGGGGAGGATGTGTAAGTTGTTACCAAACAGACCCTTTTGAATGGTGTCAGGATGCCGTCCTGGTTAGCCATTTGTATACTGTGAACATTTAGGGTACCTTGGTGGCAGTAGTAGCCACAGCAGCAGCAATTTCTCTTGGTCCCAAGTAGTGTCCCTCAATTTGAAGGGTCTTCCCCCTTATTTCGTGTTGAAATACCGTGGAGAAAACTCCCTAGGGATTTTTATTATTGTTGTCTGTTTGGGTTTTAAGGAAAACAAAACGCAAAGCTAACGAGATCCTGGGCTGAATAGTTTCCTGAGACTAAAGGTTGATGGGCACTTGGGGTTGCTCAGCTGGCCTCCCTAGATGATGATACAGCGTGGGTGCAGACCAGCCTGAGTGGAGGGACCTGCAGATTTGCCAGAAGCCCTGGGCATCATCTGCTTCTTGTGAACTGGGGGCTGCAGCTGACCAGCCTTGGTCCAGAGTGCCCTAGGACCACACACTTCTGTGTGAAAGAGGAGGAAGATTGGTGGCCTCAGAGTGAGACTCCCTGGGCTGCAGGCCTTGCTCGGGGTTAATAGAGTTGGAGCCTATCAAAACTTCAAGTCGCTTTCCATTTGTAACTTTCGAATTACCAAGTCATACGTAAGATAACGTACTCTGACAAATCCCATTGTGGATGTAAGTTAATTAGAGAAACCTGTATAATCCTTAACATTGGCAATAAACACAGGCTGTTAAAGCTTGAAAGTGTCGGGTAGGTTTAAGCTCGGATAATCAAACTAAAGAAACAGCCTGCATGAAAGGCTGCAGTGAGCCAAAGTCTTACCGTGGTAACTCCTCTGCAGCCGATGGTTACAACAGGTATGCAGCTGGCTCAGTGCATGGCCTTTCCTCTTCCCACTTGTCCTGCCAGATGAGACTTCTACTGGTGCTGCTGCTGCTTCAGTGAACAGGTAGTCATCACACTCCTCAGTGAAGGGCATAATTTCGAGAGTATTATTTTGTGTGAATTCCTTGCCAGTGTTTGCAAGAATCTTGAGGTTTGTACTGAAGTTCTCAGTAATGCTAATGCAAAGCTTACCTTTGACGATATTGAATGTGATATATCTATAGAGAACATCCTTGCCTTATGTAAGGATAGTAAACTTATTTAAATTATGTAGACAAATCAAAGTGGCGTTGCTTAACCTTCTAGCCGGTGTAAAAACCAGGTTAAACAGCAAAGATGCAAAACTTAGGTCACTTTGAAAATTTAAACCAAAGTTCCTTATAGAAAATAGGCAACTGTGGATTTGAAAACTGGTCATTCCCTGTTTATATGTAAGAAGTTCAGAGCTGAGATAAGGAAATGTTTTCAACATGTGGATTTTTATTGGTGCTGTTTGAAATCGCTGTGCGCACCAAAGTCAGACTGAACTGCTAAGAGCACATACCAAACCCTACCTTATTGTTGAAAGCTTAAGGTTTTATTTTTATATATTAGAATGTTATCACTGTTACATAACATACTCAGGACAAAGAACTTTGCTCAGGGAATATACCATGTAATGTTTTTTTTCTTTACAGAATAGTCTACAGACCTGCTTACTCAGAACAAACCAAATAGTCTTAGACCTTTTTATATAAGTATTACGTACTGATATTAGTAACTACCTCTGAGTTGACGTAGACCTACGTTTCTGATAATCAGATCTCAGCGTTTTGTATTATAAATTCCTGTGAAATGATGACGTGGTATTATGTACTGGCTGCTTATGTGAGCATTTGTGTCTTTACATTCACAGGGTCTGAGTTTTCAGAGATGCTGGGCAACCACAGCTCCCACTGACTTCCAGTCGGAGTTACTGGTGCTTGGCTTTTCTAGGAGGGGAGGGATGGGGGATGGGGGTCGAGGGGGAAGAATAAAAACACAAAAGTATCAAGTCCACTTTGTTTACATAGGTGACAATAAAATTATTATTCTGTTTACAGCAAAAGGCTACCTCATATCTACTGCATGAACACACCTTTGTGCTGCTGTGGCCTTAAAGGTGGCTGTTGATCTATGGTACATACTTTTTATTTGTACTAAATATGTGACTGTTAGTTCACCACTGCAGACATTATGGTAAATACTTGTTTAAGATGAAGCATCCATTTGAAATTATGAGACTTTTCCAAACATTTCTTTGAAAGTTTTTATTTTTCTGTCCAAAGGATTATGGACACTGTTCACGGGAATAAATACAGCTCCAGAAGAGACAAAAATGTACATGCCTAAGTTAAACATATAGCAGCATAAGCTGCAGCAGGTAACTACTTAGCACTGGGCTGAAGTAGGAAAAAAAAAAATCTAGTTATACTCCTTCAGTTGGCTGCTCCAAATAAGCAAAGAACCTTTCAAAGGAGGAGGCACAGACTGAGTTTGGGATTCTTCCTTCATACCTAAGGACAAAATTAATATTCGGCAGCATTCGCTCAGGCTAGATTTCCCCCTATTCACCAGCCTGTCCTTGACAGAGCGCTCCACAATAAAACTTATTTGAGTAGAAGTAGTTCAAATATCTGCTCAGACAGATGTATTTTTCTCCTAACAATAGTGGAGATAAGGTTAAACCTGAAGCAAGAATCTCCCTCCCTCACCTTCCCCCACCCCAAAATGCTCAATGTGATTTAATTGTAAGGGACATTGTGAGATATTTTTTACTCTTCCCCAAGGAGAGGTCACAATATTTAATTACACGCTACAAAAGATAGGCCATGAGGAAGACTTGTATTTGGAGGAAGAGCCAAGTAACTTTTTGCTGCAGTTAATGGTAGATCTGGCATTGTAATACCATTTGCAATATTTTGCCTTTAGCCAGCTTTCAGGGAGTGCCAAACACCACATTTGGATCCTACCTCTTCCCATTGCAGGCCACCTTTTTCAGCCATTTTATTCTGCACCAGTGTTATCCTGGAGTTCCTGCTAACTTAGTTTTGTTAATAGAACCCCATTGAAAAAAAAAGTGATTATAGATCTTGTACCATTCTTTGTAAGAAGAATTATAAAAGAACATGGGAAATCACATGGAGTCTTTAATTTAATTAATTTATCTGTAAGAAATGTTTATCATAAAAAATATATATGTATTCCCCTGTGCTAGATATAAAAAGTAATTGGGAAGATGTGTACATGTGCAGATGCACTGATTTTAATTTCCTAGAAGTCTTAATGAGATTTGAGTATTGTTTTAGAAACAAGCAGAGCCTTGTTAAATGCATCGATCTTATTTTGCTTAGTTTTATCAACAGCCTCTTTAAGATCCAGTGGTTGTGTTACCCCTGTTACAACTGTTGACTGATAACAAGAGGTTGATCTATGAACACACACTTCTTTTTTTTTGTATAAACCAGAGCTGTGTATCAGCAGCTGTGGCAGTATTTTTCTGAGAATGTTGAAAAGTAGCAAGGTATTTGCTAACATTGTCATTGAACCAAATGTATGAATATCTTTACAAAGGACAATGGTTTTGACTACCTCTTGGATTACTAAGTTAAGCAACAACTGTCTGACAAGCATCACCAGACTGGCTTTAACTAGTATGTGTTGCTTGTGATAATAATAACAATAACCATACTAGAGACCAAAGTGAACACTGATTTCTATATGTCTTTAATACTGTGTCTTATCTAGTGTTTTTAAATTATCTTCTGTAGTATAGATTACCTCATTGTCCATTTTGACTTGTATGTTGTTTACAAGGTGAAATAAAAGAAAAATCACTTGAATTTTATGTTGTAAGAAAAAAGCCTTGAGTTGAAGTTTTGAAGGCCATTTCACCTGTTTACTGTCTTGAGGGACTAAAGCACTGATTGCCTTTCTACATATCATGTATTTTATATCCTCATTTCATGCCTAATGTCTTTTTTTTCCTGTCAGTCATGGATATTGTGAGGTTTAAAATAATTACTTGATTAAAAATAAAACATATAACATTGGCATTTACAGTGAGCCTTTGAGATTTGCTTTATTTGCATGGTAAAAACACACTGCATGTCACTGGGGAGTTTTCTTTTGCACCTATGCTCACTTAGTTTTGGGATATTACCTTCAGAAAAAAATAATTTTAGTTATATAAGTCATTGTTGGGGGGAGGGAGGGAGAAATAAATGATTAATTCGTACCTGAATCATACTTGCAGTGCTGCAGAAATTGTACCCCAAAACATATTCAGCTGTTGAAATTAAACTGCAGGATTATAGCTTTTGGTACTTATTCTCTGTGAGAATACACTGGACATTAAAGCTATCAGACATTTAGACATTTAGGTTATTATCTCACCTGGAAAGCTTTTGGTATTTAAGCCTCATCCCATCTTTATTACTACTTCCATAATCTGTAAGCTTGTATATATCTATTTCATGGTAATTTAAACTGAATTGAAGAGGGATTTCTTTTTAGAAAGGAAAGTGCTGTCATTTTTCATTACCTGGAAATTCCTTCTCTAAATTACATAAAGTGTTATTAGTGACTTGGATAGCATTAACTCATCGTTCTGTATTAAAATATTTGAAGACGTGTGTATGCCAGCTCCAGTGCCTCTGTTTTAACACAGGGTTCTGCATGCAGTGATTAATGGCAAAATTTAACAACCTCTGCTAATACAAGGCAGAAAATATTTTTTTTTCTAATCGTACAAACACCTGCATGAAAGGGTGACTATCTACTACTCTTCTAGTCACAGAAAACTTCCATTTACTTCCCCTTACCTCACCCCTCTAATACTTGTCCTCAAAAAAGAGTGAGCTATGAAGGTGTGTCCCAATCGCATGTCCAGTCACATCCAGTCATGTCCCCATGTCACTTCCAACCTGTAGCCAAATGGTTTCATCACTCTCTTGAAATGTGGAAGAGGTGACTCGCAATCCCCTTGGCTAAGATCTCGCACGTGTCCCACTGCTGGCGTCAGTCATGAGGAGTGAGGCTTTCTGTGAAACATCTGATGAGTGCTCTGTGAAGAGCACAGTTCACACCAGGTGCTTACATGAGCTCCTGGCCAGCCTTACCCCAGTGTTTCAGGGAATGGGAGGGGACACATTGGGTATGCCACCACCTAACTCCTGGAACACCCTGCAAGGTGACAAGCAGGAGGAAGCCACTTCGGGGAGCACTGAGCAGCTCTGGCCATGCACAGATGTGGGAAACCCTTGGAACAAGTGAAATGAAGAAACTTCCTCTCTAGCAGTGTCTAATGTTGACTGAGACCAAAGCACCTGGAAGAACAACAACACCTAATTCTTCCCACCTCATGTCCCAAATGAGCAGCCCTCCTTCCCAGAGCAAGTCAGCATCTTTATCTTTTCAGCAGCTGCCCCAGGACAGTGTAGAGCTATTCTCTTCATGTTATAGACAGGAAGCCTTGTCTTGTGCATTAGGCAAAGGCAGATCATCAGCAGTACCTAAATCCACTGCTGCCAGCCAAGGTTCTCCTTCCTAACCTTGCAGAGAAGTGGTCACTGCCACACAGCACTAACAACATTGCTCTGTGCCAACAAGAGATCTTTGGGTTGAAACTTCTAATTTAGTCAACAGAGTAACGTCAAAATCACGGAAGCCTTTTGAAGTAACAATAGAATTGGCATGTTTATTTTGTTCCCTGTTCTGTGGATCCTGGGACACATGCTTCCGAGCTATCTCCAGCCTTTCTGTAACCCTAAGCGCCAAAACAAATGTAGCCATTTTGGAAAAAATTGCATTTTTCCTGCAATCTGTTGGGAGCAAGAGCTCCCACAAGCCACTACATTTACACAAGCCATTCATTTCAAAAATACTCCTAATTTATGACAGACTCAGCATACCTATCTTCTTCCCTCAACACCTATTGACTTTTCCCCAATAACAAAAATATCCCAGATGCAAGTAATTTCACGTACTTTCAAGTTGTTTACATAATTAGCCCTCACACTTCCTGTATACTTGCACAGGAAGACACTCTTTGGTGGACAGGAGGGAATTCATTCCGTGGATGAATATGTGATGTGAATTCTCCTGATATTAGTATAATTCAGGTGATGTCCCGATTAATTAATGTGAACACTATTTTGGCAAAGTGCTCTGCTGTTTCCAGTGTTGTCTGCTGCCTGCAATGTTGTTGACCTCTAGGATGAGCAGTCCCCTCAAGAGCATGTTACTCTGCACCAGTTATTATTTTTTGCAGTCATTGGTCACTGCATGATTGTTGAGTAGCTGCCATCAAGCCCCAGGCACCTTTTCAGGCTGCTGCTGCTCAGTTAACATGCAGCTGGTCGATTTTTGTTTCCTGGCTGTTCAATATTTGGCCCCGGGCGTTACTTGCTGCACAGCTCTTAGCCCAGATATTCAGGGCTGGAGCTGCCCAACAGTTCATAAACCAACAAAGGACTGGTGGTGTTTCTAATGTTGGGCCAGCCAGGAGAAGGCAAATTAGGCAGAAAGAATGACAAACCCTGAGCTTAGGTATCCATCCAGATTTAGATGCTTCCAACCCATTTACTTCCAAATAATCCAGGATTCCAAGCCAGGAAATACCAGTTGTTTATCTAGTTTGACCTGCTGGACCTCCCAGGCTATTAAATTTAAGGCAGTTACCAGGGCATTGAATTTTAGCACTTGGCTTTAACTGGAGCCTTGTTTACCTGGGTGCTTTAAGCATATTTTCTGATAGGGCTTCAGATCAGGCCTGAGTGCTTTTGAGAAAAAAAAGAGATGCTCTGCTCCATGACAGCTTGTTTTAATCACCTGCTGCTAACAAGTAGTGCCTCATTTCCAGTTCCACTGGCTTCAACTTCCAGCTCTTTGTCCACTGTAGTGAAAAGTCCTATGTGCACCAATAAGGAAATTCAAGCCTCTTTCTTTAGTTTTTAAAATTATAGACAAGACCCAGTATATATATATATATTTTTTTTTTTTAGTGTAGAATTGCCTTCTCCTTTATCATGATTTTGAGAAACCTGCTACTTGCTTCATTCATAATTCTTTAACTTCTATGCTGGGATAGCATATCAGCTCTGGCTTCAAAATCAGCCTTATTGAGCTGCTAGTGTTGGTCTTCAGTGTCCTAGAAAACTGGTTCTTTTGTCTTCTTTCTCTTTTAGAAATGTGCTGGATTATCATGCACTGGGTTCTTTAAAGCAATTAGCTAAAACTGCCCCATCAAAACCAAATCAAACAAAATAATAATTAAAAAAAACCAATGAACAACCAAACCAACTTCAGTTGGAGCATCCAAAATATTTGAGGCAATCAGATTAATCAGACATTTTGGAAAATACTGGCTGAAAGTTACTAGAATTATGTATAATAAGTTAAATTTGGAGGTATTTTGGGAGTTGCCTATGAAAGAAAGCAGCAATGCCATTTCTCCCCCAAGGCAGCAAAGCAAGGGTGGGGGCTTGAAGCGCAGCAAGTTCCTTTCCATTCAGGCCCCGTTTCTTTCATCTCTCCTTGACCTACACTGACAGCTGTGACAAAAAGTCACAGTCAAGCCTGCTGAACCGTAACTTCTCTGGAGTTTCAAGCCTGAGAGTTTCTGAAAAGCAGCTGTCTTGCACAAAGCTGCACAGAGAGGAGCAGAGGCTGCCCCCACAGAGACCCTCTGCTCGGCTGCTGCAGTGTGGGAGGGTGAAGGGGACAGGCACAAGCACCATGCCAGCAGTCCGTGAGCCCTAAGATCTGTTTGTCTGTCAGCAAAAGCCAAGGGGAATTAAAGCAAAAGAACTGTAGGAACAGACATATGGTTTCAGCACCAGGTGATTAAAAAAAAAAAAAAAAGAAAGAAGAAAAGAAAGGGAGAAAAGAGGGCAAGGTTTGCTAGCCACTCTGACCAAAGAATCTGGAAAAAATAGGATTAGTGGCAGCTCCTGGAGTTTGGGGACAGCGAATCAAGGGGCTTCAATGAGCAGCAAGAGGCTCAGGTGCCCTTCCATCTGTTTCAGTAATGCTCCATTTTCAGATCAGGGATTGGGGTTGTTTCTCCTGATGGCTCATGAAGAAGTGATGTCCCTGAATTGACCTGAATACTAAAAGCTACAGCCTTGTTCCCCTGCCCATCTTGGGTTTGCTGGCAAGGTTTGGGGATGTGGGGGCAGGGGGGTTGCAGGGGTGTCTTCTGTGAGGAGCTGGTGTAAGCTTCCCCCACGTCTGACTGAGCCAATGCCAGCCGGCTCCAAGGCAGACCTGCTGCTGGCCAAGGCTGAGCCCAGCAGTGCTGGTGAAACAGATTTGAGAATGGGAAAAATACTGTTCACACCTGCAGTTGGAGAAAGGAGTGAGAGCATGTGAGAGAAAGAACTCTGCAGACACCAGGGTCAGTGTAGAAGGAGGGGGAGGTTCTCCGGGTCTGGAGGAGAGATTCTCCTGCAGCCCTTGATGAAGACCATGGTGAAGCAGCTGTGCCCCTCCAGCCCATGGAAGTCCATGCAGGAGCAGGTGGATGCTCAGAGGATGCTGTGACCCCATGAGAAGCCCACGCTGGAGCAGGCTTCTTGCAGGACCTGTGGCCCCATGAAGGACCCACACTGGACCATTCTGTTCCTGAAGGTCTGTACCCCACAGAAGTGACCCACACTGGAGCAGTTCATGAACAAGTGCAGCCCATGGGAAGGACTCACTTCACTGGAGAAGTTTATGGAGGACTGTCTTCCATAAAGGGACACCACTCTGGAGCAGGGGAGGAGTATGAGGAGTTCTCTCCCTGAGGAAAAAGGAGGAGCAGAGACAACCTGTGATGAGTTTACCACGATCCACAATGTCCATTCCCCTGAACTGCTGGCAGGAAAGAGAGAGATTTTGGGGATAAAACTAAGCTCAGAAAGAAAGGGTGGGGAGGAAGAAGTGGGGAAGTTGTTTTTAGATTTTATTTCTCATTACCCTACTCTGATTTGATTGGTATAATAAATTATGCTAATTTCCCCAAGTCGAGTCTGTTTTGCCCATGACAGCAACTGGAGATTGATCTCTCCCTGTCATTATCTTGACCTGAATGAATCTTTTATTACATTTTCCCTCCCCTGTCCAGGTGAAGAGGGAGTAATAGAGCAGCTTTAGTGGGCATCTGGTATCTAGCTGGGTCAACACACCACACTGCCCAAAGTCACGAGAGGGTCAGAGTATTTCACGTTGAGCCAGTACTAGGGAGAAACAGCAGAACATCCTCTGGGTGCTGCACTGTGCTGAAGAGTCACCACAGTCCTGCTGGATGAAGGCCATGAACCACAAAGAGGAAGGTAAAAGCTTGTTCCTAGAAACCTCACATAGCTTCCCAGAAGCTGCAAGGGAGGGGCTGAAGTTCCAGCTGTTTGACCAGACAGCATCATCTCTACAGGTAGTGGTGTAAAACCTCCCTTCTTTTGTCTGCTCATGATTTCCTGCTCTTCAGCTTGACAAAGTGGCAAAGGTAGGTCTAGGGTTCTTCACAATTTTTCTGCAAGATAAACATTTTTCTGAGCACTCTGGCAACTGGTAGTTTTTTGGGACTGGGAATGACAATGTGCTGATCTATTTCTGAGGCTTAAAACAGGTATTTTTCTCTACAAACAAGAAATTTTTCAAATCAACAGCACTGACAGTGTTTTCTACAGCAGGGATTAGGACCGATTTTCAGGTGAATTTTTTCAGTGAAAACAGCCGACCTGCCTCTTTTTACATGGATTTGAAGCACTGCAGCAAGACACAGACACCACAGGAGCAGGGAAGGTAATGGAAGAAAATACACCAATCAGCACACATCTTGAGCCCCTTAGTAGCACAAGGTATTTATTAGCTTGCAGCTAAGAGCTACTAGCAGTTACCAGAAAAACCTTGTCACCCTCATGAGTCACACAGGGACATGCTATACTCACTCAAAATCAAAACAAAATCATCCATTTCCTGGAACATTACCAGCACAAAGCCTAAGTGAAGTGACAGGATACAAGAAGAAAGGGCTGGTAGAAGAATAAAGAAGGTCAAGAGTCTCTTTCAATTGGTTTCCTCTCGCTGCAGAGAGACTCTGGCAGGTCCCAAGAGCCACAGGGGCTCCTGGGGTCACCCGGAGCCCCCAGCTGAGCTTCCCAGGCCCGTGCCGGCACTGCCAGGGTCCAGCCACACTCATCACCCGGTGCCTCTTAAGTGTCCATCTAACCTATTGCTTCTGAGCCTGGCTTTGTCCCCACTGAGTCAAAGGGGGAAGGATTTGGGTCACTGTGAGCTTTTGTTGGAAAGGTTCCCTAAATTAGCTCCTCTGTTTGAGATAAAAGAAGAAAGGGGTCCATCTTTATTTTCCCCATTCACCCACTGTAATTACTCCATCTCATCCCTGTCTGCTATTCACTGGCTCTCAGCAAGGCCTTGGCAGCCAGGTCACAGGTCAGCACGGAGGACAAGCCTCTGCTTCCCTGAAAAGGATTGAAATGTTTTAAGTGCAGCTTCAGCAGCTTCCAGAACGTGCCAATCCCTTCTGAAAAAGTGGGCTTGGTGAACCACACCTGCAGTGGCATGGTGAGGAGACCACAGGTCTGGAAATCCCTGCTCCTGCACTTCATTCTCTGGTCATCACTTGGTTTGCTCAGATTCTCAAGAAAACAATTAATATACCCCAAGTCTATAGTGCACTGCTTTATTTCTCCAGATTACCTAGCAAGGTACTTGCCTTGTGAAGTCTCAGATATGCTCAGCTGCCTTGCTTGTATCTTTATTTTTAATTCAATGTGTAATTTTGCTGTTGTTGGTAGAGGGGCTGTTAGACAGCTCTGTACATGTCAAGTACCAGCTGTAATATGAAATGTACAGGTAAGATCTCCCAGACCTTAGAGAAAAAGTGCAATTGCACTGTGACTATTTGTTTGAAAAGGTACACATCAAAACATCATAAAACAAAAAACTAGGGGAATTTGCTCAGTTCTGGCATCAGTGCCAAGGATCCAGCTGGAGCCGCTTCTCTTCTTGAAGGTACCACACACTATAAGGTGACAGCTTCTGGTACAAGCAATAAATGCAAAAAAATACAGCTGTGGGGGTGGGCTGAAAGAAGAAAATGTCTCTCTTTTAGCAGTTTCCTTTTGCAGGGAAGGCTGGCTCAAAGAGATTAACAAACAGTTGTTCTCCAAGTCCAAAGAAGAGGGAAAAGACCCCAAACCACTAAACCTAGTTTCCTTTAGCAACACTTTTAAACAGGTCAGGCGTAGGTGAGCATGAACACCTACCTCTCTGACCTTACAAGAGGGGAGCCCTGGGTTGGGCCAGACAAGACCAGCAGAAGGGGTTTTATCTTTCCCTGTCCCATTCTGAAGGGGTAGCGGCCGTCAGGGAAGAGAAGAGCTAGCTGGAATCTTGAATGCCTTAGGACTGACACAGCAGCAGCTGCAAAAAAGAATCTGCTGCTTCCCTGCTCTACTGCCACAGTGTACAAAATCCTAATGAGGCAGGTTTTGATGAGAAATATCCCATTTACCTGGCCATGAGGGTAGCACTCACTCTGCAAGAGCCATACTGCAGATGCCAAAACTTTCTCTAATAATAGCTCAGTAGACGTTATCATTTTCTTTTCACAGTAAAGCCCAGAGCTGTGCTTGGATATTAGTGCATTACAGCTGATGTACATATCATTCAGTCAACAGAGCTGGTAAGCAGAACAAAAGGAGGGTAAGAAAGCATATAAGAGGCTTTGATTTTCCAAACTGAAGTGCTTACAAGTGCCAGATGACTGTGGAAATCCTCTCAAAACATTTCTCCGTTTGGAAAAGAAGAATAATTTTTTCCTCACTGCAGGAGCCATTAAAATATTTCCCATAATATTTATATACAACATCTCCCTTTCATTCAGATTTACTCTATTGGGGATTTCCATTAATTTCAGCAGTCAGCACTTTTTAGTACTTATAAATGCACTGTATAGCATGATAAATATGGTGCTGGATAAGAACAGAACTCAGATCAGCTGCTTCAAGACACAAACAGCAGAGTGATCATTCTTTCCATGACATGATTATGCTAGTGCACAATTGATTTTTTCTTCCTCAGTGGGCTCTACTGCACCTATCTCAGAGGGGCAGAGAAAGCCTCTCTAAGAGAAAGACAAGAATCAGAATAGGACCATTTTTCTGGGAAAGCTGTGCAGGGGCAGCTCACAGATATGCCACGTATCAGCACAATTCTACTCACCTCAGTAGTTTCCCCCAAGAGTCTATGATCACAACTATACTTTAGCACCCCAGCCTAGAGCAATGTTGCCTCCATTGCTTACTTTGGCACCAGAAGACATACTCTAAGCTCATCTGGCTCATCCCCAAGCCTGATGCTTGCATACACTACCACAACCTCTGCCAAATCCATGTCTTTTCAATTAAGTGTTTTGGTTTTTTTTCATTTTGCCTTCCCCACTAATATTGACAGCACTTTCAAAAAGCACAGGAAGTTTCTCCCCAGCAGAGGCTGCTGTTTGTCTGCATTCTTGTCTTCCAACATGAGCAATTTTTAAGATTTCTCCTCTGATAAGCAAAACAGAACCAATTCCAGGGTGCTCTAGCACACAGCCAATTTCTGTTACCCTGACTGACAGTCAATCAGAGCTCATCTGCATTCATGCCAACGGGCTGTGCTGGAAGAAGCACTTGTGCTAGCTGAGTGCACTCCAGAAGCAGTTCAGGGACAGGCTTGGCCACAATACAGCCTCCCAACTTCACCTTCCCTGACCCTGACGGGGTAGCTGCAGCAGAGAAAAGGTAGCAATCCAGTTCTCTTTGCTCCTTCCATTTTTAAGGCAACGTTCAGAAAGTAATTAGTTTTCTGAGAGGTTTGTGATGAATGGAGATATGATTTAAAAGCAGGCTCCATCCATTAAGACAGTCAATGTAAAAAGAAGCTGGTTGGAGCTGAATGCAATGAAAACAACTTGTGGACAAACTCCACTCCAACACACTTGGATTAGCTCCAACTGCCTGATTTAAATGAATGTCACAGAAAAATTCTGTGGTAATAACTCAAAGAGATACCACCTGTGTGTTCATGTGTCATTTAAGATACAAACTAAATATGCTAAACCCAAAGCATTGATTGTTCTACAAAAAAACCCACGGTTCCCAACCCACTAAAACAAAACATGAAAACAAACCCCTCAAAAAAACAAAACTCATTTTGTTACTGATTTGCTATCACAGGTTATTTTAGGGGCTTTTATTTGTCTGTTGTTTCTTCACCTGCAAAATTTCAGATCACCTTTTCTAGGAAAAGGCAGCAGAGGGAGCAAATATTTGCTGCAGTGCCAAGAATCCCAAATTCTCCAGGAATCACACATTAGAAGTGTATTTTCTTGGCCCTTTACTTGTCCCGCCCTCTTCAAATAGTACTACAGCTCATAGCAGTAGGTTTAAGCAATTAAAGGATGTCCCAAGACATACCAGGGGAGGAGTGTTTTTTCTCCCAGAATAAACCCACAAGTTTTTAGCAAACTCTGCTTTTGTTTTCTATATAAGTACTATGATCTCCCCTTTGACATTCAAGTAAGGATTTGTATTTAAACTTTCACATTCTGTAGGATGTTTTACAATATACCCCATGCACATAAAAAACCATTTTCTATTCAATGCACTCTAAGTCAAAGAAGCAGTAATCTGTTAGGCACTTAGTCCTGCAAATATAATGATAATTTTTGTCAGTACAAGTCTTTTTTTCCCTGTTGTTAATTCTATAGTTTAATAGTGAACACATAAAATCTACAAAGGAACATAATGAAGTTTCCTTTGATAACTGTCTCTACTGCCAGATGTGTTCAAAGAAGGAAATAAGGAAGGCAGCAGGAAAGACACAGGGAGCCAAGTAATCCCCACAGTGCTTGTGTGAGCTTCATTTCTCTATGGGATTTCCAGAAAAGCAATTCCAATTTTGCATCCTCACCACAAGCACCTTTGTATTTTGGACAAAATTGTGTCATTCCTCCATATGCTTACAGAGATGAAATACCAGCTGGAGCATAAGACTAAACCTGCCTTAATTCGCAGAAGAACAAACCCCTGTGGAGGTATAAGATGCAGGGAGCATGCAGACTCTTTGTCCTGCACTCAAGACCACTTACCTCTCCTCAGCTGGCAGATGACAACCACATGCACTACTGCAGCAGATTAAGCACATCCCAGAAATGCATTTCAGTGGATTTTCCCAACCCCAGAGAACAATCTCACTCAGCTCCAAGAAAGCAGAGATTGCCTCTTACATACCTGTATGCTGATTTTATCTTGCTGACTCTCAGTCCTCTTTTCTCACACCCAGCCTAATGAACCAGCCATCTCCACCTGGACTTCTCAGTTGCCACTGGTCCTAGTACAATCCCAATGATGAGATACAAGCCTGTTTCCCCAGTCCACCTCACAGCTCAATCCTGACTGTGCTTTGGCACAGGCCAGTGATGTGCTCCAGGAAAGGGAAATAGTGGAGGTGTGATAGGAAAATGTCCACAAAGTAGTAATGGTGTAAATCTTAACATTTACTTATATTTAAAAAGATGCCTCTGAAGTCCTGCCTCTGAGCAGGTTTCTTTCTCTCTCCCCTCAAAGTGACTGCATGCCTCATGCCCCACACTCATCCCAAAGCCCTTAGAGGTCAGGACAAGTCCAGTTTAGCCAGGAGCAGGTATGTTACCTGCCCTTTCTAAGACTTAAGCCAGCAACCCAGCCAAAGAACAGCATCACTGCCAGCTTTCCTGAGCACACCTGCAGAGAGAAGTAGCCTAATGAACCAGGTTGTGGACTTGACTGGAAGGTGAAATTTGCACCCTTTTGAAAAGGATTCCTTCCTCTCTTGTCTCTTTGTGGAACTATGGCAGCTTTTGAAAAATTAAACAATGAGGAAATGCACAGAAAAACATAGATGGCTCTTTGGTTTTCTAAGTTGTAGTCCTCATAAAGTGTCCCTAACAAAGCACTTGCAGACATGAATCATGAAACCCTGGAAATTTTTGGCCACAAAAAGTTTTTATAGAGAAAGCTTTTCATAAAGATTTGGAGAGAAGCCCAAGTACACTGAAAGATAAAAAAAATTACAAAGTAAAATTCCAGAGCATGGTGTGATCAGGGAAATTATTTTGAAAAAAACTGCAGAAGAACAGGCATTTAAAAGCTTAGAAGATTCATATTTCTTCACAGTATTTTGGCAGACAATGTCTATACTATTATTAAGTTTCTTAGTTTTCTGGAACAGGATGGAGTGCTGAGTGACAGCGAACACAGGAGTGTTGATGGAATAGCATACAAGTGGATGCATGTCAAGAGGCACTGCCTTTGATCTGTTCTTTGCTACAAAGGATGACAGGGAGTTGTTATCCCAAAAGCACTTTGCACAGGAAATCAGGATGTGGCTGTAACAGATATTAATCCCCAAGGAGAAAGCTAGGGAGTAATTCAAGCACGGTAAATTGCAGTGACTGAACAGTATTCAGCTACAGTAGGTGTAATACTGGAGCTTTTAGTAATACTTGCACTCACCCCTGTGCAAAGGGGTACTAATATCTACTTTATCTCTGACTTAGGGGTCTTAAAGAGTTCTCTGGGAAAAAAAAGCTCTCAAGGCTTCTAGAGGTATTTAGCAAACACACAGGCATGACATGGCACCTCTGTAACTTAGGTTTGGAACTTACTTTATGTGCATTAAATGCTAAGTAAATATTCTTGTGAACTAAAATCCAGCTAATATTTAAGCTCACTGAAAATCCTTTGTTCTACCTGTAGTGACAATAACTTCATCAGCTAAAAAGCATTTTGTTCTGTTGACTGGCCCAAAAAGAGCCCATCAACTTTTTCAGTGTTGCTGTGCCCCTCCATATTGCTCTCCTTACAGAAAAAACAGTACAGAGACCATATTGCAATCAATACCAAGTGATCCCACAACTTTTGCTTTGCATTGCATCTCTGCACCCTCTAATGACTTTCATATTATCATCAGCATGCTCTCAGGAAGTTTACATGTCAGGGCTAATTAACTAGGATGGTTTGTCTTCCCTTATTAATCCCCTAAGTACTGAAAACCCATTCCCCTTTGAGCAGGAGCAGCTGTGACCAACATGGCATCAGAGATGCAAAGCCAGCATTTTACTCAGAAGCACTTACTGCAACATTTCTGAGAAAATAATTAAAGTAACTGTTGTTGTAATTCCAGTAATAAGGCTAAAATTAAAGGTCTTTACAATTTAACTTCCCAAAACTCCATCCAAACGATTTGTGAATGTGTATGTGATAGCCTGTCATGCACAATGTTGCTCTAAAAATTGCTGCCTTCCATCTGCAGAGATACTTTCCAAGTCTGTACTTTTGCAATTAGGCTCTACCTAGATGCCAAAAATTTGCTGAAGAACAAAGCCCTTGCCTTTCAATTGTATCAGTATTGCTATTTTTTTTAAACCAAATCACTTCTTTTGATAGATCTTTATTTTGCTTACTAATACATGTATCAAGTAAAGTAGCCTATTTTCCATAAAGAGATTATAATTTTGTTGTCCTCATTTCTTAAAGGGAAATAGTATAGGAAAAAAAGAAGACAATTAGTATTTGCATACCAGTTCAACACAGATATTTTTTGAATTTAAATACATTTGGCTTCTTTATAAATGCCAAAACAAGGGTTATCTAAAATACATTCATATTATTGAAAGAGTTTTGGTTGTTGACTTAACCTTTTCTAAACTTGCCATTTACTGAAATGTCCGTCATGGACTAGAACCAGCGAGCTGTTTTTCAGCTGTAGAAACACCATGTGAATCATGGCTACCATGTTTCTTTACATTAATTATGGTGTAGTGGTTCACCAGCTCTGCCACTATGCACCTGACTCCCCAAGTGCTGGGCTCCAGCTCTGTTGGAAGCCTGTACTTTGGTAAATATAAGGTTTATCTACTACACTGAAGAATCTGGAGCATGGTCTCTANAGCTTTGGCCAGTTCCTCCAAAACAGATTTACCTCCTGGGGTAGGAGCACACAGGCTCCTACCTGAGAGCATGAGTGTTATAGCTCAGTCAGGTCCACACGAATTTCATTCCACAAAATTGAAGATTGAGACAAACAGTGCTTTGCTATGAGAATGGGACAGAGCCGTAACAGTATCTCTAATGCAACACTTGATAGAGCTAATTGACATCTCCCTGAGACATGTGGCACTCAAGATGCATTTTTATATATACAAATTCATTGAAATCACAGAATTCTCAAAAAAAAAAAAAAAATTGGTGAAGTACATTTTTTTTCCCTACAGGCATTCTGATTAGCAAAGCTGACAATCTGCAAGTATAGTTCACATTGGGTACTTAGGTACAGTTATGATCAACAGAACATGGTGTTCTGATTTTAAAATATATGTTGTTTTATGTTTGATTTACTAATTGAAATTAGTATTACGTTGAAATGAGTGAACCATGTGTTTACAGTACATCTTCTACCCCTGTACACAAGCCTTCCTTTAAATCTGAATGATTACATGATGATTTTCCTTACCTTCTGCAACAGCAATGAAAAGGGGTACCTTATTCAATATGGAAAATCAGTTTACAGTCTGTCCTAACTTCTGTTGTCTGAGAACAACTCTATTTGAAACAGAGGGACAGAAGCAAACAGCCTCTGCAAGTTGTATTTATCAAGTAATCTTATTTCCTATTAATTTTACCCATTTATCAGGAATTTTAAAATTTTCAGTTAAGAATTTTCAGGTAATAAAATGTATCACTTCTGGTAAACTGACATAGTTATTTATCATTATTTGCAGTGTTAGTGCTGTATCATCCTTAGCTTTGGTGATAATTTGGTTCATGCTCCCAGGAACCAGAGAAGGGTTCACAGACCTGAGCCAGGGGTGTGCAGTGGGTACACAGGAGCTCAGCTCCCTGATTATTAAGGCAAATTCTATGATAATTCAGGAGATGCAGTCTCTCCAGGCATTGCATATTTGATTGATTTGGTAACTAAACACAAGAAATTGTTCAGGTGGAGAAGGAGATGTAGGAGCTGCTATTTTTACTTTAGACACTCTGCATCTTCTTGTTATTTCTAAACTGCACGAGTTCTACTCCATTAGCTTCATTTTCCTCTTTAAAGGAGTTTGAACTGTAGCAGAAGTTTGGGAAAATGACATGAGGGCAAGGACATTACTCATTGAATCTCCTCAAAAGTAAAATAGTTCCCATTTCCTCTCTAACTCTCCCAGTAGCCAAGGGGCAACCTCAGAGATACGGCCACTGTCCCTGAGACATTGACCTAACGATGCTCTTAGACTACTCTGTCACCTCCACCAGGAGTCACTGTGCTGCCTTTTCCATATGTGTGGTCTAAAGATATCTTTCATCTATTTGCGTATGTCTCAGCTCTGTGTGCCATTTGTAATAATGCAAAACTGCCAGAAGCACAAGACACAATGATGTAATCTTACACACTAGATTTAAATTCCCAGAAGCAGGAATGCTGACAACACAGGTCAAACTTCCAATCCCTTAACGTGTGTCTTGACATTGCATGAGATTTTAAGGAGGGAAGAAGTGGGTTTTATAACTTGGATTCACCCTCATTCAAAGAAGTTCTTTCGGGATAAATCTTAGAAAAAATATGGAATTATATAAACAAAAAACCCCCAGATTATGACACTTCTAATTCCTAGAGAGTTGACACCAAACATCTATTATTCTATGTATCAGTTTTGTGCAATTCAATAAAAGGAGTAGTAGCTATTTTTTTGCTATATTTAGTTAAAATATACTATTTGCTCCATGATTTTCAAGAGTTGTCAAAGCTGAGTAGTACAGCTACCATCTACACATCTCCACCTATCACAGGCAGGACTGCTGCAAGTGCCTCCTATAAAAGCTTCCTAATGCCTCCCTTTATGAGACTGGGCTTTATTAAACTTGCAGCTACTCAGTTTTGGGGTTTGAACAGAATTTCCTATATCAAGTGTCATTTCAGTGCCTCTTTGGGGGAAGGTTAATTCAGAGCAGCTCAGTCAGTCCATGGATAAGGCTAAGGAAAATCTTGAAGCTCAGTATAATACAGTTGCCTAAAGAAGAAAAATTAAGGTTCAAAAGGTAGCATTAAGTTTAAATCTTTGGCCAAGAAAAACTAAAATTGAAGTCATTACTACAATTGTGGAGTCAAGAGTGAGATTGGGAAATACTAAAGGCAAATACCTTTAAAAAATTTGAGGCAGAAGACTGAGTGTGTTTTTCACATGAAACTGACACAACAATGATGGATGGTAACAGCAACACAGCTTTGGAAACAGTTTCAAAATCTCCCACTGAAAATACTAAGATACAGGCTTGAAAGGAACATAGGGGAATGAAACTGGGGATATTCTCCACCAAGTAAGTCTAGAAATTTCCGGCTAGTCAGCAACACAATACTAAATTTATAATGGCAAAAGTCAAAGTAGAAATAAAGCAACCAAAAAGAAGCAACAAAACACCCATGCAAGTTTTTATTTATTTTATTTAGAAGTAAAATAAAACATGACATTTCCATCTAGATACCACTGGCATATGCTGCAGTAAATTCAAACATGGAGAGGTGGGCTTAGCTTTCAGATTCCTCCCAAATTCAACTCCTTCCTGTTGCACTGGAGCTTTGTGCAAGCTCTGATACACCTGAGGACACAACTGTTTAAGGTAACCTCTGGAGCTCAAGCTTATCAGCAGACGGTGCTTCAAAGACATCATCTTCAACACTTTCTTCTATGGGCTTCATCTTTGCTGAAGTTCTCAGGTAAGGAGATGTGCGGCCTGGGCCTGTCAGAGGTACAAAGAAATTACCAGTTAATTTAACAACACACACCTGCTACACAGACCTATTTGTGATCCTGTCCTAGTTGCTTCATGAGTGGATTTCTAAATGCAGGTTTCTTTGTTATCTGGCCACAGGCACCAGGAAACTCTAGACATGGAACAGCCATGCTGCTAAGAATTAGCAATGCCTGCTGTAACCACAGACACAGCACTCTCCCCAAGTTCAGGGCAAACCCCAACTTCACAGGGTGCCCACTGCTTGTTCCCCAGAGATCATTTTCTCACCCTTACACTCACTCACTGACTCATCTCCATTCAACTGCAGCAACGTGAGTGGCTGCCCCAAGTACAAAGGGTGTGTACATCTGCACACTGGCCTGGCTGCGGGGACGGTTCCTCAGTGCACTGGGCAAACCTTGGATGGGCACATCATCAAAGCCACAACTGCCTTAAAAGCATAAAGTCATAGAATGGGCTGCGTTGGAAGGGACTCATCAGGATCAAGTCCAGCTCCTGGCCCTGCACAGGACACCCCAAGAGTCACACCATGTGCCTGAGAGCATCGTCCAGACACTTAGACACAACACTCTTGAACTCTGCCAAGCGTGGTGCTCTGACCACTTCCCTGGGGAGCCTACACAACCACCCCTGGGTGAAGAGCCTTATTCTAAAAGCTGACCTAAACCTCCTCTGATGCATCTTCATAAGTTTTACGCAGCATGATAATGTAAAACTTATACAAGATTTATATCCCCATAAACAACCACAGAGAAAACAAGATTTACAGGCAAAGGCCACATAACTTTTGACAGACAGTGATTTCACTGCAAAAAAACTACCTTTTAGAAAGGCAGCAACTTGTCTGCCAGAGCAGGGCTCACACCACAGCTATCACTGTCAAGATATTAAATGGAATTTT
>VYZP01005946.1:0-19534 GCA_013400635.1 Hypocryptadius cinnamomeus
ATCTGGATAGCAACATCTTAAACCACTTCAACCACAGCAGCAGGAGCATACTTGTGTATGGCACCCACGCAGAGATCAGCCAGACAATCCCCCAGCCATGGGCAGGGACATGCGCAGCTAGGTCAGCTTGCTCAAAGACCTGCCCTGCCTGACCTTGAAGGTTTCCAGGGACAGGGCATCCACCCCATCTCTTGGCAATCTGTCGTAGTGTTTCATTACCCTCACTGTAAAAAATTACTTCCTTATATCTAAATCTGCCTTCTTTTGGTTTAAAACCATTACTCCTTGTTCTATAGCAACAGGCCCTGTTAGAGGATCAATTTTAGAGTAAGTGGGCCGGAAGAACTCGGCCTAGGAAGACAGATTTGAGATGAAGCACTAAAGAATTTGGGACAAAGCAAAAGTTCCCACCCACAAAGTGAACAGCAATTTTACAAATTTAAACTACAAAGAAAAAAAATTATCTGCTTGACACTCAAAAGTGCTATTTTTACTGATGTAGATATTTGGCCTTATCCTCCTTAACAGGCCTCATATTCAGCATATAAAATAACTGCTGGTTCTCATCAGCTGTAATCAATTTATTTATATCATATCAGAACAGAGTGGGCTGCAGTAGTAGGTGTCTAGTGACATAACTCATATCAACATTGCTGTGCTACAAGGAAACAGAAAAGAAAGTACAACCAGCAAGAAAGGCAAAGGTATTTACTTCTCTGTTATATGGCAAAACAAAGTGTGACCATAAATAAAAGAGTACATTGCTTCACTTTCCTACTGTTAACACCAGGTTATCCTAACTAATTATAAATCATGTCACTCCATTCCATGATATACCTTATGCTTTTGCTTAGCTTATGACATATACACAGACTTTCTTTGATATTCAGGCTCTTAGCCTAAAAATACCCAGGGAGGACATCAAATTCTTGGATATCAAGACTATAAATCTAGATACACAAAATATCAGTAGCAACTCACTACAACCTGCATTACACTGTTCTCTCTTTCCTGATGCTGACTATGCCTGCACACACCAATTTACAGTGGTTACTTTAAGCAACTTCTTAAGCAATAATGAAGAAAAGACACAGAGCCTAATTATTGTTCTTTCTCCTAATCATGAAATAAAATAGTATCTTTAAAATAATTTATTTTCATGGTATCAAACCAATAATGGAAATGCAAACCAAAAGCCATGAACAATTTTGTCTTTGAGGAACACCCATGTTGAACAAGAATCAAGAAACCTCAGAATGTAAACTCAACAATTAACAGTTTCACTGCATGACCTTGAACAACATACTCCATTTCCTAGTGTTTCTAACTCCTCAGTGTTTTAAGTACAAGAGCTTAAGTGTGCATGGTATTTTGCACCTAATTGAGCTATGCTGGGTGCAGAAGAACTGTAATCTGCACGTCACCAATGACATATGCAGCTGGGTACAGCAATATAAAGGACAGAGTGCTCTCACATAGTGTTAGGTGAATTTTGCTGTCACAAAACTATGCATCTTACCTAACATCACACTGCATTTTACAACACAGTCTATTAGCCATATTTTGCAACAAGGCCTAATCTCACATGACTTGAAGTCCTTCTGAGAAACAGACCTGGATTCTGTAATGCTTGAAACCAAATGAGCCCAGAATTGAATTAAGAATCTGGTTTATTTCATACCAAATGTTTGTCCCTAGTGTTCTCTAGAGCCACCTACTGGAAATACTTCTTCAATCTTGACTGCAAGGCTAGGGCAATGATGGCACAATATGGTTTTCTTTGACCCAAAAAATACAGCAGACATTCCACTTGCATATATAATTAGTAATAATTTTCACAGAGGAAAAAAAACCAGCAAAATTTTCCTATTCGAATTTTTACTTTGAAAGATTAAAATTAAAACAACATATACATTGAGGCTGCACAGACAAAACACAGCACTTACAAACACTGGAGTAATAAGATGGAAATTCAGTTTTCAGGCAGATGTGCAACTCCTTTTTTTCATTATAAATGCAAGTGAGATGCTTGTTGAAAGCCAGACTGCTTCCATAACTGCAAAGCAAAAAAGCTTTCCATTCTCTATGTTTTATATGTTCCATGCAATGTCAAGAGAAATAAACTTAAGTCTGAAAGCACTGTGGAGTAGCCAACCTAATATCAACTGATCTGACATTAACACTACCACACTGCACATCAGTCTGGCGTTCCTTGAGAAACTAACTATTAATACAAAGTAAAAGATCAATTTGCTCTTGTACTTGTGGTGACTGAAGTCAATTAAGGCCTTTTTACACACACAAGAACAGCAGAATACATTAATAATTCCAATATCAAGTCTCATTCAAGAAAGCCAATGCCAATTTCCATGGTCTTGACAAATACCCCCTGCATTTTAAGTGCTTAATCACAAGTGGAAATAACGCTAACCTTCCATTTTTCCTTATTTTAAGGAAGGTGTTTCTTAAAAATTATTTTAATATAGAGGACAAAGAAAAATATAAGTGTATTTCTTGAGATGAATGAAAGGTAAGGAAAAACAGATTGATGACATGCTGCACAAATGACTGTGAGAGAATAAACATATCTGAAAACAGAAGAGTGCTGTGCAACTATTCATGTTAAAGAAATCAGACTACAAAAAAGAATAGAAAGAGTACCTTAATTAAATACAACCCTGCATAAGACATTAAAAAAAATTACATTCTTGTGAAAGGATCAGAGTAGAAAATTAACACTTCAAAATTCATAATTTGTAACCACATAAACTAAAACTGAACTAAGCTTTTCCTTTATTTAAAAAGTCAACTGAGATCGGGTTTCTAGTTGTAAACAAAAGATTGCATATTAACAATATACAAAATTGAAAAAATGCTAAAATTTTACCTCCCCAACTTCCTTTTGAAAAGTCAGCGTCATCTGTGTCCTGCCGTAAATAAAAGGTCCGTCCCTTTTCGAAACATTCTCAAGCCACTTGATGATTAGAGGAGTTGAAACACTGAAGGGTAGGTTCCCAATGATATGTATATCTGGTGGTTCTGTTGACATTTGACAGAAGAAAAACAGCTGTGAAAAAGTTTTGGGTAAGATTTTGCCAAGAAATAAAACACAAGAAAGACACATTCCTAACAACCTAGACTTAAAATATGGAAACAATTTTTTATCATGCCACACCAAAATGATGCCTGTCCATTTATACTCATCTTACACTGACAAAACTGTGTTACTCCTCCCAGCATTTACTTGGAAAAAAGTGATTAGGCCTGGTTCTCATTTACATTTGAATAAATCAGTAGCTTTCAGATGATTTTCAGCTGATGAGTAAATTCCAGCTGAGCTACTCTAGAACAGCAAAACCATAACAGCGTTCCTGTGATTTCAAACCATGACTGTCAGGAACAGAGTAAATAGCCATACTCATACTTCTGTCCAACACATCCTCCCAGAGGCATTTTACTGAATCCTTACAATCCTCAAAACAACCACCTAACACTGGACAAGAGTTCTCCTTCTGTATAGAGTCTTCTGAAATCAAAAGGTGCTAAAGTACAAGACTTAGCAATAGGAAGTGGTACCTGTTTTTCAGTTATGCATTATATCAGTATCTGTGCGTGCTGTACAACACAACACAGGAATTTCAGTAGCAGGGACCCTTATGTCTAAGCAGGAGTGCAACAGAAGTGGGCAAATCCAAAAGCTAGTGTGCTGCTTCTTAGATATGACCATGTTTAATAACATGAATAAGAGATGACAATTTCAAATTCAAGCTGTTTTTCTGGCACACTTCACTTATTACCACTTTTTAGGCTGCGGCACTTCTAGTCTATCTGTAGTATTACACATTTATCAGAGATGGTGCTTTTTGAAACTCACCAGCTTTTGAGATTTTCATATGGCAATAATACAGAAGAAACGTATCTTGCCTCTAATTGGTCAGCTCAAAACCTAACAGTGACTCTATGTTCAAGAAAGGTAATTTTTTAAAACTGCACTACACTCTCACATGTACATTTTATCATAGTTTGTTCTGTGAAGCATCTACCTTTTGCAATGAGGCAAATACAACATACAATTTTTGTAGGTGAACATGATGTGCCATGGTCTTTTATGTCTTCAGTCAGAAAGCACTTAACTGCTCTTCAGGCATTGTGAAGAATGACTTTACCTTATATTAATAAATTTGGAAAAGGGGACTGGGAGATTATATCTAAATTATCTAGTAGTATTACATGTTTTGAAAGGCAAGTGAAATAGTGCCCTATTGCAAAAAAAAAAGCAAAAAACCCACAATCCTGATGAGATGCTACTTTTGCCAAAGATATCCAGCTGAAACCAAAGCAATGAAAAAACTAAGTTTTTGGATGCAAATTTTCCAAAAGTTTCAAAGCAAGTTACAGAAATTTTTTCAGTGGAACAGCAGCAGTGGTGATTTCTGACTTCTTCAAAAAGAGGAAAAAGCCAGTAAGTGCACCACTTGATCTCCTTTTATTCTTTCCAGAAGTCATTCCTGTACAGTCAAGACACTCTTAAGGTTAGTAACTGCAAAGCCCCTCAGTTTAAACTAAGGTCAATGTCACAAAAATTCCACTGTTTTGTACTGGAAAATGAAGAGAGTTCTCTGTTTTCTCTAGGGAAAAAAAAAAAACCAAACACTTGTCTCTTTATCTTCAACATGTACCAGAAGAGAGCAACAGCTGCAATGAGTGAACTTCAATTTTATCACTACTTAAGACTAAGCCCTAAAAAATGAAGTAAACCAAATGCAAATACTAACCATCCTCCCAGTTCTTTTTTAAGTGGTTTGGAAAAGCCTTCTCCATCTTATAGGTCAGGATATCTCCATGAACAATGCGCACTTTTCCTGGAGCTGCTTCAGATAGCATCTGTTTGTAAAAAAGCAAGCAGTGAGTGTTAACCAAACTGATTTCCAGTTTCAGCCACTGCAGGAATTAAATCATTGCTATATTTTTATCTTCAATATACAACAAAGCACAGTAGGAGTTAAAACTGAAAACACTATTAGTAAGTATTTACTTTTAAAAAGCAAACACTAAATATAGATTAATGTGTGATTCTATAAACACTTAACTATTCACAAATGTAGAATTTTTAATAGAGAATTCAAATTTGAAAAGACTGCTAAGAGTCTCTTCAAGAAGAACAATTAACAACTCCCGGGTCACTAGCAGGACCTCACCTGATTTAAGTAATAATGCAAGCAGGAGGTTTTGAAAGGTTTTTGGATCAATTACTTATGAAAACAGGGGTTCATGTTATTTATTCTGTTTCCCCCACAGCCTTAGGGCCTATTATCCAATTTCAGCCATATGTGATACAAGGCTGCAGAAACACTAATTTTTCCTTTTACATGAAAAATGTGGAAGAGATTCTCTTAATATTCCCTGTAGTAGTCTACATTTGTACCATTAAAAAGCAAGGCTCCACTCAAAAGATGGAATGAGTACCTAGCAGGAGAGAAGATCTCAACAATTTCTATCTCCCTAGACATTAAAAAATCATCTCCATTGTCAGCTTCTGCAGTGCACTTGCACAACTTATCTAGTATTTAATAAAGGCTGATATGGAAACTCAGTGCTGGCTGTAGTTTGACAACCAATTCTTTCATTTCTGGTGTCAGTTCCCATAACCAAAATTAGTTAAGCTTTTTTAATGTTGTACGAATCTTTTCTCTTACACTACGCAACTATGCACAAACAGCACAATTCAAAAGCAGTGGAGATTTTTTCAAAGATGACATTTGGGGATATTTATTGATTCTATGAGACAACATGAGAAATGGCTTAAAGAACAACTTTGCTTTTGCACAGAAATCCAAATTCATAAACAGTTAAGTGCCAGTGGCCTAACTGCCAAAATAAACTGCTCATCATTGTTAGTCCCATTTTCAATCTGAATGTTTATATGCTCAGGGGCACAGAGAGCTTTCACAATTGTCTGAGCCAGAGGAAAATACTGCTTTCTCCTACTGTTCATATAATGTCATGAAATTTTTTTTCAGTAAAAGTTTAGGGTTTTTAATTATCAAAAAAGCTAAGTTTTATGTACAGCAATAAAAGCTTAACAAAAAAACTAAGTGTTCCTACATGTTTTAAGTGCAATTATTTCCAAACAGAAAAAAATAAAACTAATGTCAACTCCAAAACACTTAATGGACATTTCAGCATTACACTAGCAATTATATGACATACAAATTCACTAATCTGCCATGGTTTGTCAAACCTTTCTTTGAAGCTATTATAAATGCTCTAGCAGGATTATACTGAAAGATAATGTAAGATTAATAAAGTTAGAAAATAGCATCATTTGCTAATAACAGTTTTCTTACCAAGATTGAGTTTAGGGGCTGCTGAGTAACACACTTTACATAACTGAGAATTGCATTTAATTTGTGACCAGAAAATCACTGTCTTATATTTCTAATTTGAAATAAAGACTTGGAAACCCAGTGAAGCTTTTTTTCACTTGAAGGGAAAATGTGTGCAGCTAACACAGCTCCAGGAGCTGCTGTGCATCAAGAACACCAGCAAAGAGTGTTCCATCATACAGACACTCTCATTTTTCACACACAAAAGGGCACAAAGGAAGTATAAGGGGCATAGTTCAAATGAAATGGTGTTCCTGGAATAATTTTATATTCATTCACATGAATGTGAATGTGAATTTTATATTCACATTCTCTTGCTCCCTTTCTCTCTTTATCAATCTTTCCATCCTAAAAACTATTAGGGCATATGGCATAGAGAGGTTGAGATTCTTTAAGACTGAAACAGAACCGACAGATGCTCAGCTGATGTAAACTTTAACTCAGTACACATATCTTCTTCACTGTATTTCAGTTCTGCAATAAAGAATATCCCCACTTCAGTTTTGTGAGAGACCACAGCTTGAAAAACAGTTAATGAAAAATGCTGTATGCTTTACGTCAGCAATTTTAAAAGTATCTAAGAGACATTTTAAAGTAATAGTCCCCAATCGTTATTCTCATCTCTAACATTTCCCCTTATTCAAATCTCAACCATTTTATGAGCATGAGTTTTGATAGTTTGCTTGAGAAACCAGAAAAATTATTACAACCCATATTATTAGAAAAGAAAGATTCACTGTTATGCATCTAATTTGTATGGAAAAAAAAGCAATACCAAATTGAACACTAATGGCTGCAACACATTTCTTGCTCGTTCACATCCGCTGTTACTGAGTTATACCACCTCTATGTTCAATAACCTCATTCAGACATTCACTTCTACTCTGAGGAGATCGGCAATTAAAAATAATGACTAACGTTATGTCACTTGAACAGTAAAGATAATTACATACCAAAAGCTCATTTGAGATGCCAAGAAGTATACTCCTATTCAGGTAAAACTGTTGCAGAGGACGCATTTTGGAAGATGAGAAAAAACACATCCAAGTACTTAAAAAGCTCTCTTAACTAAAACAAGTGCCATTTAACCTCAAACTCTCTCCAGTCCCAAACCAGTTTTCAAAATCTAAATCAAAAATACTGACTGCCCCCGCTCAAGTAAAAACATGGTTTCACATTTCATAAGACAAATATGGCATATTATACATTATTAATGGCTAACCCCACAAGGACATAATTACAAGAACATTCAAGTTTCAGGGTATGAGCAGTTTCATTCACACCTTACACTATTTTTATCATATAAAGAAACAGCAGCAGTTCTCAAGTGAACTACTTATTTATTTTCACTGCTGATTTACTGAAAAAGATACAGTGCAATTTAAGGAAAGCCCTTTGAATTGCTTTGAGATTGTAGAGACATAAGAAAACAGTCAAATTTTAAGATTTTTGGATTCTATTCTTCTTGCTGGATTTATACAGCCAAATTCCATAAACACCCAACAACAAAAGTAGATAGCATTTGAAAACGGCACAATGACTCATGAACTTATACCAACTTTAAAAGAAAGGAAGAAAAGTTTAAGAGTGTTTTTTTGAAAATGTAAAATAGATGCTTGCTTTATTCTTCTCTACCTGGATGTTAAACCACACTGACTATATTAACTGAAGATACGCCTTCCCAATTTTATAAAGCATAATTATTAGGATTAAAATGAAATATAAGACCATACATAAGGACATCACATTCAGCCTTCAAATTATGATTTCACCAGCATGATGAAATGCACCTGAAATGTCTCAGCCTGAAAAAAACCCCACAAAACCAACAAACCTTGGCAGTAACTCATTTGCAGGATAAGGTCCTAAAGGGCCTATGAGAAAGCAGGAACAATGAATTGTCATACTGTGTATCTTCAAGCAAATTATAGCTCTGGTTTCTGCCACAGAACCAAGCCTATTTTCAGTGCTGAGATTCCAACAAGACACCTGGAATCTCTCTAAGTTCTCAGAATGTTTTTATTCAATGCTGTGGTTATATGTACACAAATTATTCTGCACTTGGTACCTGCAATCCTGGAATAAATCGAGCATCTTTTTCAATTAAAAGGAGTTGTTCAACACCAGCACTGAGAATGGATCTGGTAATTCCTCCTGGCCCAGGGCCCACCTCGCAAACATGGGCATTCTTCAGCTCACCAGCCTGTTTCACTATCTTGTCTGCAAGACACAAAGAACACACTAAGCCTTTATTTTCCAGGAGATTCAGCTCACCAAGATAACCTCATTGTTTACTGTTACACAAGCACAAGCATGCTTATCTCAGAACAGACATAAACAGTGACACATCCCAGTTAAATCATCACGCGCCCGCCAGACTGCACAGAATTCAGATTTGTTCCATACTACAAGATATACTGAGCTATTTAAAAAAAAAAAGCTACTTTTAGTTTTATGTCTTTAGTATTTATTGTGCTCATTACAGAATCAAATAAAGAGAGAACATTACTCATGTCTATACTATCAGCACCATTGTGCTGCAAGCAAGCACTTGTGTCCGACATCCTAAAGTCACTGCTTGTCCTTATAAAGGCATTTCACTACAGCACCTCTATTTCAAGGCTATTTAGTAGAAGTAAGAAAGATACAGTAAAGCTCTTTGAAGATTATATTATGTACAGAGAAATTTTATGAGGGAGAAACTGGACTAAATGAAGAGCTGGAACACAGGCAACTGGCAGCTATAGAAAACAGGGCATTTGAAAGGTGAGGAAGGAACACCCATACGTAAGTGAAACTATACAACATTAGGAAGTATTATAGACACTAAAGAAGACAGATTAAGGACTAGAAAATTCAGCTAATAAAATGAAAGGATCCTTGGGAAGCACAGAGAGAAGCTACTGACAGAAATTATGCTGCTCACTCCATGAGCTCTTATGTTTGCAATAAAAAATAACTGAAGACCTATCTACTTGTAGTTTTACTAACAGCATGCAGACATGCTTTACTCTGGGGTAGGAGTCTGGTTGTTCAGGAAGTGAACTGAATTTCATGTTCTGATTTTTTATCAGTCTGAATCGTCAAACAAAATCAAATCATTAGCTACGTGAAACCGCACTGCATTTCTAAATGCAAAATCCAGCCACCACTGTGCCAGTGAAGACACCCACCCCTGACTGACAGAACAGTGCCAGCTTTGTCACCCACTGCTGACACAAAGCTGGAAAAAAATGAATTGCTCAGAACAATGCAACTGATTCAAACCAGCTACACTTCTGATAAACTGAGACAAATTACTCTCCTATCTACAGCACATAGCAAACTCTAAACTGCCTGTAACATACTTTCCACAATACAGAATAATCTGAAAAAAATGCTAATTTTTAAAACAAACTTATAAACCAAAATAGTACCCAAATGATACAAGTACTGCTTTGGTTTAGATTTTTTGCATTTCAGTCAATAACCCATATTTTATATAGGAATATCTTTCTATGTAAGAAAAATCGCACTTCAATTTATAAAGAAACCTATTTTTGAGGAGTAAGTAAAAGCAATTAACCTAAAACTACTGTTAGAAGATGTCCTTGTTATTTACCATTGAGCTGCCATTACTCTGACAAATGCTATTATGCAAACATCATCTCCTTAGCTATACTCTGGATTCTGACAAAAACTGGGATACATGTTCCATGTTAGCTAAAAATATTAGAATAAAATATTTAACCTGTCAATCGCAAATCCAGTAGAAAGTTCTGGGAAAGCTGTTTCAGTGCTTTAAGGCGAAAGAGTTTAATAATCTCTCCAATAGTTGGCAGGGGAGGCAGACGGAAAGCCGCCACCTTTCCTGGAGCAGCCATAAGACAAAACTCTCATTCCTTCCTCCTAGGGAGACACCAAACATATTATTCTATTACAGACGACGAATTAAAATTAATATCAAAAACACTACTAAGCTTACAAACCAAGGCGTGATCTACAAATCATTACAGGAGGACTAAATCCCAAAACATCACTACTTTGACTTCCGCATGCAGTGTTTATTTTAGGCACGAATTCGAGTATTTGGGCAAGCCCAACTTGCAAATCTACCAAAGGCTCAGGTAAAACCAAGCCCTCTCACAAGTACTCGATGTCAACCGTTCATTACTTTAGAGTCAGTAAGCAGAATGACCTCACGGCACCACGCAAAGACAGAAAGTGTTTAATTGATTTCTCCCTAAGCAAGGCCGGAACAGCTCCGCCCGCCGCCCGCGGGCGCTCCCGGCGGCGCCGCCCGACTGCGCAGGCGCACACGCCCTCAGCGCGGTTGCGGAGGACGCAGAGCAGAGGCGGGGCAGCGCGTGCTGCCGCCGCACGCACCGGGCCGGGCCGGGCCAGGCCGGGAGCGCCCCGCCGCCGCCGCACGCGCTTTCTCTCTCTCCGGCTCTCCCAGCGGAAAGAGACGCTCGGAGCGGTGTCCCGGCAGCACCGCGGCTCCTCACGGGGCGCAGCGGGCGCCAACCCGGAAGAGAAAAGGGCGCGGCGCTGCGCATGCGGCTGTCCCAGCGCCTTACCTCGGTGTGCGCGGGCTGGGTGGGGCGGCGTGCACCCGCCCCGCCGTGTTGCGCATGCGCGTTGGGAGCCGAGGGCGGAGCTCGGCGTTGTTGGGGAGCAGGAAATTAGCAATGGAGAAGCGGATTTAATAATAGTGTTCGTACGCGTAATTACATTATGTAAGTGCGCGTGCTTACATATATTTGCAGGTGTATTTCTATCTAGGGATGCATTTTTCAGGCGTGTTCTTGTTTCATTCGTCCAGAGATACATTGGTGCCACCAAAAGCCATTTTGGCAGAGCATTTCTGCGATGTCTTCTGTCACAATGGATTAAGGAAGTTCTCCACAGCACTTTTAAGCAAATACTTGATTATAAGGTGTTTTTTCAATTTTGCCTGTAATGTTCCGTGTTATGACTCCAACAATGTTAAGAAGATATTTCCTGGAAGCTAGACTGTTACTAAAAAGCCAGAGGTAATAAAGGATATTACTAGGTAGATGCAAAGAAATAAGGATATTAAAGGATTTGCAAAACATAATTTCTCACTCAGGTGAAATAATGGGAGTAACTCTGAATGGTTTTCTGCATTAGGCATAGCTTCTACCACCAATAGCCTGCTTCAGTTAAATAATAACAGCAGATGCTATAAAGCATATTAGTGTTGTCCTGTGAAGAAGGAAATGAAGAAGGCTAATACACAATATTTGCACCAATATGTCTTTACAGCTGTGGGTTCAGTTTTGAGATCAATAAAGTTGATTACATTTGAAACCTGTGTGTGTGAGATAAACCATACCTGTATGGAGAACTGGGAAAAGGTGGTGTCAACAGGAGAGAGAATATAATAGGAGGAACCACATTTACAGAGAAGTGAAAATGGATCTAATTACTTAGTCATTAAAAATATAGGGAATTTTGCAACTGACATCAGTAAGAAAAGGACCTGGCCTAAGGTTTATTTGCATACAGTGGAATATTGAAATAAACTCTCATGGTCTTACACTTATCTGAAACACTGAAGGTTTTGAGTCTGTGAGGTATAAAGTATAATTTTTCATATATATTATTTGAATTTAAAGTCATTATAAATTAAATATAAAATGTAAGCTCCACCTGTTGGTGAAAATGTGGGATTTCAAATTATTCTTGCTACTAGCTCTATGATAGTAGCTCGGTTCCAGAAGGGCTTTACAGGAAATTGGTATAATGGTGATTTTTCTGCTTAAAATCTGAAGGAATATGGGCTGCATCTCAGGAGAAGCAAGTATGTAAATGGTATGGGATTAATCAGCTTTATGACCAGCTGAGGCATCCTGTTTTAGCTCTCAAGACTGTTTTAGCTCTCAAGCAAAAAAAGATGCCAATTTAAGTTTTTCTCTATGTAAAAAATGTCATGTCAGGACATTGTTTTGATAATGCATTTCAAACTTGATTGTCAGCAAGGCTGAACTTTTTCATCTCAGAACCTCGAATCTCCTCAGTCTTTGTATACAAGTGTTTTTCTCACATAGTTAAAAGTACACACTTTTTCTTGATTAGATGCCCATGCATAAAAGTTTCTAGGTTATTTCATGTGGTCATAACTCTTACTGTAATAACAAAGTATAATGGATGTAAAGTAGTTGAATGAAATCCAGTAATCTTTGCTAATACTTTCACCTGTATAAACTTTTTGGTAGAAAAATTGCTTGCTAAAATAACAATTCCAGTTTATGGCTGAAATGTTTTCAGACTATGTCGCTGATCCATCGTAACATTGGATCGGTCAGACTTCTGCAAGGAATTTTTTGTGTGCAATCATCCTATTTTATATACCGTTGTTATTAGTATTATTGCTGTTACGGTTTGTTTTCCATATTTAATTGCTGTTTTTCCAGTAAATTATTATCTCAAAACATAATCTCTGCCTTTTGTTCCTTTCTTATTTGAGGAGGGCAGGGGCAATGGAAATGGCTGATTGGAGCTTAATTTTTTGGCTGGTTTCTGACCACAACAACCGGTCATTTCTAAAAGGTATCTCCAACTAAGTCTTGCATATTCTGCAGGAGGACGAGTGAGCCTTCCAAGCTTTCATCTGTTTTTTCTGCTTATTCCAGCCCTTGCAGGAAGAGAACTTCCTTCTGATGGTCCTAACAGAGTTCACAAAAGAGATGTGAGAGAAGGAGGCTGGAAGGAATTTTTCCATTCCTGTGTATGCCTGCCACCCACCCTGGTTCTCTCCAGTCTCTGTCCTTTGATGTGCTGGAGTTGTCCCCAGAAGATATTTCTGATTACTTACCACAAAGGTGCTCATGTAACAACAAGGGATTATGAGCACCGCAATCAAGGCAATCCTTAAATATGCAGAAAGAGGATGGAATATGGAGAGCACTTGTATAAATAGTAATATAAAACTTTAATGATCTCCCAGACTTTGGACAACTCCATTTTTATACTGGAACCTGGCCCAACAATCTACTAGAGAAGTTCTTAATCTATTTTTTTTCATTCCTCCAGGGTTAAAGCTGTTGGAAAAAAATCATAAACAAAATAATACAGAATTTTCGAGTGCTGGAAAAATGTTTTATTTTGGGAATGGCAGCAATCCACCATCTGCTTATTTCATCATTCGATTGTGTCTTAACCTTACATGCAGAGCCTGCTGATTTTGAAACCAATGAAACATTCGGCACATATTCCACAGATCAGGTGGATGCCAGAGAATGCTAAACTGAGCACCTGAAGAAGCTCAGGGTTGGGTTCTGAGATTACTTTTGCAGAGACACCATCACGGGATCAGTTGGAGTTCTTCTCTTGGCTACAGCTTCAGTTCAGGTTCACCTGCCAGCATTGCAAGGGTTGAAATCAAGGTTGTGTCTGTAATGATGAAAAAGCATTTTCACCAGTGGGAAGTTAATTTTACAGACTTGCTGAGCTCATTCCTAGATACTAATTATTTACAGGTCCTATGTTCAGGTTTTTACAGTTTAAAAATAACTCCCTCTGAAAGGAAGTACAGTCTTACTGAGCTAAATGTTTTGTTGCTTGGGAATATTGTTAGTAGTTTTACATTATGGCATCATGTTGTGAAAAACAGGATCCACACCATGCTCTTGAAATGCCACACTCCACTCAATTCTGAGACAGAAAAATCTATTTGACGGTTATTTACATCAAGTTGAGGTAAATAAAATAACAACATATAAATGCCCAGATTGCATTATAAAATGATAAGGAAATGTAACACCCAAAAGGGGTTAGAGACAAAAAATCTTGTATTTTTCACCCTGCTGGAAGTATTTTCATACCACAAGGCCTCTATTCTTCAGCTTGCTCTCAAAGACGCTGTTTTCTATTGTTTGTTAAAATAAAATGTTTATTTTTTCTGTTGCACTACCTCATAAGGATCCTAAATAGATGATAGGAGCCCATTGCACCAGGCACTGTACAAACACAGAGACTACACTCTCAGGAAGACTTTTGTGAGCAAATACAATATTGAAGGAAATAAATTAGCAAATGGGAAGAAGTTTAGGGAGTATAACAGCAGAGAGATGTACATTTGTGTAGTCATAGTAATTTTAGAAGCCATGAGCTGCAAAAAAAGTACAAAACTGTTATGAAACCTCTTCAGTATTAACTGTGTACAGGCTCTGTAATATGTTTTCTTGATCTTTGACAGTAGAGGCGATACATTTGAGCTGGTTTGAGCTAAATGTTTTGCTCACTTCAGTATTTATACTCAGTGTGAAATAAATCTGAATATTACTTCAACCGTTTTTTCTGGTAGAGCCAAGTAATTCAGTTGTGTGGGAAATCTTCCTACTTATATCAGTCTACCACTGTGGGTTTGTCAGGCCACATTTTGACCAGGAACAGTGTTTTTCTTGTTACCATTTCAATAATGTTGTGTAGAAAAACGAAACACTCAAAGAATAAATACTTCATGTTAACAAAAAATCTGGCAGAAATTTCTGTCCAGACTGCTGAGTTCTTTCCTAACATAACTTAGGAAGTACAAAGATCCACGGCTTTCTGTACTGTCATAGCAGATGGCTAAAAATCATTATATTTATTTTAAAGTATTAGAATTTATTTTCTATTGTTCAATTCTTCTGATGTGCCTTTTTATTTGTGAGCCACTTAACTCAGGTGACATTGTAAAGCTCTAGCTGTAGCCATCCACACTAGAAAGTTTATTTCTACTTGGCAGTTTTGACTTTCACTTGATCATGCCCTTTGAGGTGGTAGGGCATTTATAAGAAATACCAGTTAGTGCAAATTTTGGGTTAAAATTTGAGGAATGTCAGGAATGATGAAAATCAAGACTGCTCTCATTTACATTATCTGCTGGCTTCTGTAGAAATGGGGTTTTTCCCACTTGCAATAGGATTTAAAAACAAAACCACAGACTCAGTACTGCCAGCAGCTGCACTTTTCATCCATTTATCATTGGGAATTTTAAAGCATTGTGAAACATTGGTGTTTCAGTGAGCTTGGTCTTGTTCACCCAACATCCAAGTGTCTTTGTTGGAGAAAGCTCCCTTGAGGATAATAATTGTTTGAATCCTAATTAGGTGCTCTGAAATCCCAGTTTTAAGTATCCCCAAGTTAAAAATATGGAAAGCTTTGTCACTTGCAACAGCTCCCACAAAGATATTCATTTAAAATACAACATACCACTCCAATTGGAACCCAGACTTTTGTACCCTGACCATAGAAAATAAGTACAAAATTACCTAAAATCGTTGAGGAGCACACAGGTAACTGTTCATGGCCACGCCACTTTGCCATCTGTGCTTCCTTTGCAATAGTTAATTTATGGTCTTCTTCAATCCCCCCATGGACTAGGAGTGGCACAGAGCCTTGTATGTCCCCCACGAGGGGAGATCACAAAACAGGCTATGTCCCTGCGTTTTCCTTTCCTGCTGCCACGGCTGTTTTGCAGGACAGTTTAAAAACGTATGTTTACCTCATCTGGACCACTGAACAATGTGGTAGAATTAGATGAGGTCCTTGAACTCCTCATCTTCCTTGCGTCAGGCAAGTCAGCTGCTGCCTGATCCCTCAGAAATAAGCAATGCCCTTTATAAGTGCCTCATAGCTGTGGTGGATTGTTTATGGTCCCAGAAAATGTGACATGAAAAAAGATGACAGAGAGGAAACCTTTTAGCCTCAGTTCTCTAGTTTCTGTCTTTCAAGTCCAGAAGTGGGATTTCGGTCTGGGAGCTCGAGCATGAAAGGATTTCTGTCTTCAGTATGTGGGAAGGGGATTTATAAAATACAGAAGGCAGAAACTTCGGGAGATGAATGTTGGGCCAAGCTCTGTGACCACTGGGTGCCACTCTTGTTCCACGGCGAGTGAGCTGCTGTGTCTTTAGCAAGGACCAAAAAGTTTACTGACTCGACTGAATGTCCTTATGTTGAGTCAGGCTGCCAGAATACGAATGCCATGTATTCTGCCTAGAAGAAATAAAAAGCAGAAGGTCAATGATAGACGCTTACAGTAAGCAAGAAAGGAAGATTCAGTAAGCAAAATCCAAGCAGTAAAACCTGGAAGTTCAGGTCTGCTGAATGTACCACTTGTAAGGGTAGGTTGTTAATCATAGTTGCGAGCTCCCAAGAAGTCAATGTCAGAATTTGTATATTCCTGATAAAAGGGTGAAGAAACTGATTTAAAAATATGGTTTTAAAATAAAACATTTAATTAACAGATTTTAAGTCAGCTTTTTTGCATTTAACACAGCTGGCAAAATAAAATGTAGCACCTCTGTTTGAACCATAACCTATCTCTATCATTAGGATGCTGTAACAACCACAGCATTCTGATTATGCATTTCTAAGGGGACAGACTTCCACCACTGCTGTAGTACTGAGTATCGGAGGGTAAAGCTAACTGCAATGATTTCTCTGTCCAGACTAAGAGAAGTGCTAAATAGAAATAAAAAAATCATCAGCAAGACATTGCTCCACTAATCAACAGTGTGAGGTTTTTAAATAAATATGTTTTTCTGAGGCTTTACTTGGCATAAATTGCTACAGTTCTGTTAAAGTTGTGTTCTGTTAAAGTTTAGCACTGATTCCTAAAAGGTATGAATACTCTTTAATTCTTTTATGTCTTATTAGTTTGATTTGATTTTAAACCAAAATACTCTAATGTCTTCAAAAATGCAGCAGTGAACTACTCACTTCCAGATACATTCTGTCATACTGTGATCTGCAAATGAAGGTGGATTGAAATGGATTTCTTTCTGGCTCTTCACTTCTGAAATTCTTCTTTGAAATTTATTTGGAGCCACAGCTCCTCTTGGACTGCTAATGAATGCATATGTTTAGCCCTGTGTATTAAATATATACTATTCGATGTTGTATTCAAACCTTAGAATGGATTTTTTGTATTGTAGTTACATCCAAAGGCCCCCAGCTGAACTCTAGCACATCAGAAATTGTACTTGCACAGCAGATGATGTAACCTCTGTCAGGGAGACCTTGCCATATGAGTCCAAAAGAATAGGTGGAAGTGAATGCTGACAGATTAAGAGAATAAGAAGGTATGGATCTAGCACTGGTCAGCATGACAAGCTGTGGTCTCAGGAAGGCAGCTTTTTTCCTATAGAATCACAAAAGAAGGGTATAGTGACAGAACTCTGCTGATGTTTACAGGGAGGGCAGAGGGGAAGAAACATCAAGGTGCTTCTTTGAAACATGGGCTTCTCTCATGAACCATGGCCTCTCATAATAACTAAGTTTCCAGGAGACAGCCTCAGAAATATTTGTACAGAGGGAAGTGAATGTGAGTTTGTGGCATATGTTGCAATATAAAAGGTGAAGCAGTGGAAGATGTAAAGAGAGGAGAGATTAGTCCAAAGCAAGAGGGAGGGAGATATATCTTGAAGGATGGATATGACAAGTGGTGCAAATAGGCATTTATAAAAGCCAGAGGGAAGGTTGTTTAATTTCACAAAATATGAAGAGTTGAGAATTGGATTAGCTGTATTCATGAAAAAGTAACTTAGAGATTTTGTGGAGACAGATCTGCAAAACAAAGGTTGGAGATGAGGCCCAGTTAGATGTCCAAGGTGATAATGATAATCTGATTATATGAGTAGATGGAAACACAGTGATCAGAAAAAAGCACTGCTAAGAGAAAAAAAATTTAAGGAGGTTTTTGTCCAGGCCATACCATCCCAGGCCTCATTCTGGGCATAGAGGTTCCACACGCTGGAAGCTTTAGCTCTTGCTACCCCGTCTGCTAAGAGTAAAGTGAATTGAGATTGGAAGGCACTTGCAAAAGACCCCATATATTTGATAGCAGAAAGAATTTGAGAAGTATTTGAAGGAAAGAAGGAGTTTATTAGGACTGAAGCTGTAAAACGTGCAGCATATGAAAGCTTGGATCTGGCTTCGATTTAGAAGGACAGCTGCGTATTGGAGAAGATCCAGCCAAGACTGAAGGTTTATTGCTCTAAGTACCTTGGAAACTTTGGTTTTGTTGTCAAATAAAAGACCTTAAACAGGAATTAAAATCAGCAGGATATGGTTTTACCTGGATAAGTAGCTCACTGACTTGTAACATCACAGTGGTGAACCAAGACATCGTAAGAAGAGTTGAAATTGGACATCAGGAGACTTTGGGATGAAGATAAGTGGCTTATATTTGGTATGAGAGAAATGGAGACTACTTGTGATTAAACCCACAGTAACTAGGCTTCACAAGGTCTAAATACCTTTGTGGACATTACTGAAGCCTGCAGTCAATTAGGTGACCCTGCTGGGAAAGAAGTCCTTAGAGACTTGAGATCTCTGTGCAAGGACTCAGTTTGCAAGGTGGTGTATCAAGATATATGTCTGAATGTCAATAATATCAAAGTACCTCATCTGCAAGTTCTATCTAGTNTCAAAGTACCTCATCTGCAAGTTCTATCTAGTCATAGCAGCAGGATGTGGAACAGATACATCTGATATAGGGGCTAGAAAGGCATTTAATGTAACTTTTATTTTTCAGGAATAATAGAGCTTGCCAATACCCATTCATTATCTCCAGGCTGGTTTTTTAAATGACTATTCTCCATGTCTCTTGCATTTTATGAGTCCAAGTATCAGAGTGGGTGAAATTTAGCTACTTCTTTTTTTTAGTACCCTTCTAGTAATCAGTACAAAATGCAGATACTACAAGCTAAAACTATTGGTACTTTTCAAATACCTTGAATAAACTGTATTCTGCAACTGTTTCTTGGTTGTCTTTGATAACTACCTCACAAAGTCTTTTCTTACTCTTAGGCAGTGTATATATGAATTGTTTCATATAGTTAGGCACTCAGCTGACATGGTTATAAGCATATCTGACAATGTCTTATCCTTAGCCAGTCATTTCCTCTTTGAGAGGAGGTACACAAGCTTCCTCTTTGAGATCTATAATAGGTTTTCTCTGAGGAGTCTGAGGAGTCATGTAGGTCCTCTGCCAAGACCCATATTTGAATTGCTAAGGTTAATTTGGACAGCACAACCTTGAATTTAACACATCTTCCTTGTTTTCCAAAGTTACAGTAGATTATCATGGCCCCATTTCCCCACTAAAAAAATGACATTTCCAGCTTATATAGTGACCTTGGTATCTCAAATGAGAT
>VYZP01005947.1:5109-38241 GCA_013400635.1 Hypocryptadius cinnamomeus
GGGAGGGATGCGGGACCGGGAGGGATGCGGGACCGGGAGGGATGCGGGACTGGACGGGATGCGGGACTGGATGGGATGCGGGACTGCATGGGATGCGTGGCCGCGCTCCCCCACGGGAGTTGCCGGCAGCACCGGGACTCGCATCCCGAAGGACGGTGCTGGATTTTGTCTGCCCTTGCCCTAAATGACAGCACGCAACGAGCACCTGCACCCTCGCAGAGCGGGTTAAATGCAGGTTTAAATTGGTATTCCTTCGGACAGCCCTTGACCTGGCTGTGAGTCATCTGGGTGACCCACGTGCCCTCAGCATGGGAAAGGTGACAGTGATACCCGAGGGGTGTTCTCTGCTGTGATGCTTGCAGAAGAAAAATGCTTTTTTTATCGACCCCTCTTTGAACTACCAGGCATCTCGCAGTTCATAGTGTATCAAATTCTGCAGGGGAAAAAAAAGAAAAAAAAGAAAAAAGGGCTGACACTAGACACTCTTCGTAAGTTCATTTGTTTACTATGGAGCAGTGACTTCAGTGGTCTCTTTGGTATAAAAACATTCTGCTTGTACGATATTTTTGGTGACATTGACAACAGATTTGTTAGTCATGGTTATGAATATGGTAATGTGCGAGTCTCCCATTAAATTCTCCATGCTCTGAGGTAACATGGTTGAACAGTCACCTACCGAGTCTTGCATCCTCGAGCAGCATCACTTTGAATTCCCAGTCTGTTTGGCCGCTTCTTCTTAACTTTTCCACTGTATTGTAAAAAATATTTGGTCCTTCTGCGGGTCAGATGCAAACCCTGAGTTTGGTGCCCGGTGCGTCTCCGTGCAGTCGAGCTTATGTAATGCAGTGCCCTGTGCGGAATGCAAGAGGTGATCAAGGAGCACAGAACCTCCCGGGTATGAAGGGAGCCAGGGGATCAAAGCTGGGAGGAAGGATTTTTGGGAAGAGCATTGTCTTTGTGGTCGCGGTGCCTCTGTGTGTGTGCCTGTCCCCGCGGGAGAGCTGAGCGGGGTTTTTCTGTTCTGAGGACATTCTGCCTGATCCTGGGCAAGGCTCTCAGGCTTCTTCGGTGTTCATTGCCTTCTCCTTAATGATGTCGTGTGTCACTGCTTCCCAGGGCTCCGTGAAGCTGCTCAGAAGCCCTTGAGAACACTTTTCAGCCAGGCAGGTACTGTGTAAATGCAAATTACTGTATTGCTGCTTTAAAAATGCTTTTCAGAAGTTAAAGCGGTGTCTTTAGGCAGTTCATTGGAACTTGTAGCCAAATGTCTGTTCAGGGAGCTCCAAAGCAGACTAAAGGAACTGGCATTTTGACTAATACTCCCTCCTAAAGAAATCTAGTGCTGTTTCTGGAGAAAAGGCAGAAATGCACCCCCCATTTAGGTGTTATCAGATGTGCCACTCGTTGTTCCGGCCACGAGTATTCGCTCCCAGTTTCCCTGCATGGAACTTGGCAGTAATTATCAGCTGAAGAAATGCTTCAGCCCCAGAGCCTTTAGTGGATGGAGACATGAAGGTGCTTCCTCTGGCCATGACACCCCTGGCCCTCTGTGAGCCCACTGCTCTCTGTGGTGGGGCTTTGCTGTTCCTCTGGTTGTACTTTTACTCTCAGGTACAGCAGGGATCAATACACTGTCAGCTAGGTGCAAGACTTCCTAGGCAAGAACTATACCTCAGATACTGCTACAGAGTACATTTCTAGAATTAAAAGTAAAGAAAAAAGTCGAAGTGCTGGTTTTTGGTTTGTTTTTTTTTTTTTTTTATTCTTGTAAAGCAGTGAAGAGAAACTAGATGGAAAAGGACTTGAGCTTGAGATTAAGCTCTGATCAGTCTTAGTATATCTTGCAAGTGCATAGAACATTAATAGAATTCCTTATTTTTATTACTGGGCTTCTGAGAGAATGATTTCTGTTTTAATGTGCATCACTTTCACTGTAGTGTATTGAAATCTCATTGGTTTTGTAATGTGTTTTTTAAAAGGTGTTGTTACTTTCCATAACCTCTTTCTGCTTTGGTAGAATCTCTGAATAGCTTCTAGGATTGCGTTAAAGGTAATGCAAAGCTCAAAATTCTTTGATCAGCTTCCTTTCTGCAAAGATTTATTTCAGGCAACCTTAAAAAAATCCTTAGAATGTCAATTCTGAGGTCTTTTCATGTTGTGGATTTAATAGACAAGGTACTGTCAGCTGAGCTATGAGTCTTGCTAAGAATATGATTACGTTGTTTTTTGAGAGATGTAGTTCTTGAAAACATACCTTGGAGAAGAAAATTCACAATAGTTATGTGCAAATAATTTTTTTTTCTCTACAACAGATGGAAGAGCAGTCAAGGGTGGCTAAAATTAGTTTGAAACAGAATAGATTATTCCTACAAGTACAGTAGTATAATTTGTACAAAATGAGCCAAATCCTACTAATTGTTACACTGTAACTGGTGTAAATATAGAGTAATTTATTTGCCTGGATTTTCTCCTTCTTTAAGAAGAAATGCAGAACACAGGGGATTGTGAGGCTGTTGGATTTTGACATGCTTGCAAAAGTCAGTTTTTCCTGAAACCCAGTGGCAGAATATGGCCCCCCACTCTCATCTTGACAACAGCATAATATTCACTCCCTGAGACTCCAGTTCCAAATTTGCTGTAATGTGATTGTGGGTAGAGGGTTGCTGAATGACTCAGATGAATGTAGCTCAGAGTAAACAAACATGTAAATCATTTCTGGCTAGAGACAGAGAAAGGAAAGCATGAGAAGAGAAGAAAAAAGCGAACCTGCAGGATGAGACATTTATAAAGTCATGTTTAGCAAGGATCACCAAGTTCAGCACAGGGTGCAACCATCAAAAAAACTGGGGTCTGGAGTTGCCACGGTGTTTTATCTCTGGAAATGAGAGGCACCTGTGTGGAATGAGTGCCTAAATGCAGGATTTGCACAAAGCAGAGTTCTGCAGTTGTTTGGGCTGACAGCCTGGTACAAAGGAGGGCAGGTTCATCTCAGCACCTGCATTTGGCACTTTTCAGAGGCTGAGAGCTGGGAACCTGGTGTGCTGCCTGTCCCAGAGAGACAGGGTGCTGCCAGGGATGGGTGTTCATCTCTACAATGTCCAGTTTGGGGGGAAAAAAATAGCACAAGCTAGCAAGTGATTCCTGAAAGTTTCTGAGCAGGAAATCCTGGTGAGCAGTGTGGAACTGGTATGAGTAACCAGACCTAAGGGTCCAGACCCAGTGTGTGGTTCAGATTAAGAACTACCACAGCAGGTCAGTGGCTTTTAAACAACTGTGGGTTTCTTAGCTGGACAAGCACTAAAGCAGAGCAAGGCAAAGGCTGCTCTCAGTTGATTTTCCTGCCAAGGGAGATGGCAGTAAGCACAAATCACTGCAACAGAGCATCTTGCCAGCCAGCTCCTCTTACATGGCCAGGCCCAGTGCAGTTAGGACTCAAGGGAGGATGGAGCTGTCCCTGTGTGAGGGAGCTGCAGTGGCTGGAAAGCTGGGGCAGGGTTGTTCTTCCTTTCAGCTCTCTGAGCAATTCCGCTTCAGTGTGTTTTCAGGGTAAGTTAGGTTAAGTTCCCTCTTGGGGAAGCAAGAAATGTGCTGGCATCCAGAGTGGAAATGAGGAGAGCTGGGGCTGGTCCCCTCCTGCTGCTGCATGAGGATCAGTTCCCTGCAGCTCTGCCTCCCTGCTGGATAACCTGCCTCACGTTCTGGCTGCTTTTATCATCATGGTAAAGAGGCTGCTGTCTTGTTGTGTGGAGCTCTTGAACATAAAAGTTGTGCTCTTCCTAAGATTTGTTGCCTTGGAAAGCAGTGAGTAGTCCCTAAGTGAAGGGAGGCATGTGTTTTCTGTGAGGTGATGGCTGGGAAGGGGAGGAACTGGAGAGACAAGGAATATTTTGCTCTGCCTATGAGTAGCAGGTAGACTTGGGTCCTCATGTTCTCCATGTTTTATTTTCTTTAGAGCACATCAGATTTTAATGGTGTTGGTCACAGTGGCCATGATAGGGGACTTGCCTTAGGCGGCAGGATGGTTTCTGCTGATGGGAATGATGGGTGTTTCTGTTTGCTCGTTAGACACGTATTATTATTTATTCTCAGCTCAGCCTCTGGATTCAAGCCAGGAAGCTGCTTTGTCCTTATTCCCTTCTCCCTTCTCTCCCTCTCTCTCCCTGTTCACGTGCAATGAACATGTTCCAGTGAGAACTGAAGCAATTTCCTGGCCCCTCTCACGTGTCCTGCATCCCTTTTTTCATCCTTAGAGAGCAATCTGATTCACTCTTTGGGAAAGACTGGCTTAAGCACCTGAATAGAGTCAGACAGGTTCCCTATCATGTCTGCTAATTAAATTGTAATGCTCATTACCACAGGATACTGTGGAGGGCAAAAGCATAGGCAGGTTGAAAAACATGAGGCAAGTTCATGACGCACAGAGAGAGAGCAGGAAGGATGAAGGTCTGGGTGTAACCTCTGGCTCCCTGGAATTTCCAGATGCAGGGACAGCCCAGAAGGGCACCCAGACTGCTGCCCATCGCCGGAGATGGCATCCTGGGACAGAAGGAGTGTGGATTTAATCCATTCCTGTATTCTCCCAGCTCTGACATGCACAGCTTGCTAAAACAGCAGTTCACTTTCTGCTCAGTAAAATAGAGAGGGAAGGACAGAGCCTATGGAATAGTGTTTATTGGGCATTTTGGGTCCAGAATGATAACCAGGGTAGAGATTTCAGCATGCTCTCACAGGTATTAATGGATTAACATAGGAAGCTGCAAGAATTTCATTGTGTGAAGCCTTACTGACAAAAGCAGTGAGAGGATGAAGCCATTTGGGGCTCAGAGCTCTGGCTGGGACAACAAGATGAAATAATTCCTGTCTCTCATTCGCTCTTTGTGTCCTGTTCATTCTGGTTTGTGCTGCATTACGAAATGGAGGTGCTGATCTCTTACTTAGCCTGGAGCTGCAGTTAATGGAAATCTCTGTATTATGTGTATTGGGGTATTTGAAAGTTTCCAGGTGGAAAGACCTCCAGGTTTATAAAATTGTCCTAACGCCCTAAAGTTATTCATCACAGGAACAAGAGGAATAAGGATTGCTGGGATGGCAGTGCCTTGTCACCCACTTCTCCTGTGAGGTCGAGTTGGAGGCAGGGATGTGGTCAGTGACTGAATGGACAGGGGGCTGTGAGGGGGTCCCTGAGGAGCTGCTGGCAAGGCTGATTCAAAGAGAAGCATCTGCTGCAAGAGAGGGATTTTCTAACTGAAAAGAAGAGGTTATGTGGACAAAGGAAGTAAGATGTGATCTATGGAAGAGGGCAGGAGAGCACAGAGAATGTTTGAACAAAAAGATGCAAAGTCCCTGCAGGGGCTATAGTGAAAAGCCTTTTCCCAGATCTTTCTGTCCTGTGTAATACCATCAGGGGATCCTCATCTGGGAAGAGCAGACTGAGCCTCTGAAGAATCTTAAAAGTTTACTTCTGCTGCAATATCTCATTTCTTCAGCAAGAAAACAAAGATGAACTTTTCTCTCGGGGGAGTCCATGGTGAACTTTCCTCTCGGGGGAGTCCATGAGGGCCATACTGGAGCTGACTGGGCCCAGTGGCTCCACAGGGGCTGCTGAAGGGACCAGGGCTGCCCAGACACAGCCCCATGCTCCAGCAGCCTCCTGCTTCCTTGGCAGGCAGAGCAGCTCCTCTGAGGTCCTGGCTGGTCCCCCATGGCCAGCTTGGATGCACAGGGGGAAGGAGGTGCCACGTCCCTGTTCCAGACAGACCCCTGGGTCTGTCCCTCCTCTGTGCCATGGATTTAAGGGGCACAAGCTGAACCCAGACCAGGGCAGGGAGATGCTCTGTAGCTGGGAAAAGGGCTCCAGGTTTCTCAGATTTAAGGTCTAAACCAAGGTCTAAACTTCTGCCTTAAAATGCGCATCTTTGTTTAAGCGCGGAGCTCCGCGTTTCCAGGGTGTTAGGGCAAATGTTCTGACATTTGTCTGTGGCTTTCTGTGGATTGTGAGCTGATGCCAGGTTTGGAGTGGTGCCCTCCCAGCTCTCCTCACTTCTTCCCCAGCCACAGGGTGCCCAGAGCTCAGTGCTGGGATCAGCCTAGGAGCTGGGAGAGGTTTGTTGTGGTCCTGCTGAGCCGCGCCTGCGCGCACCCGGAGCAGCTCCGCTTCCACATTATCTCCTGCAGCTTTCCCTGCACCCTGTCTGTAACCTAATCAAACAGGCTGAGCAGCTGGTGAGTGGGAGCCTTGCCTGTCAAAGACAGGAGTATGAATATCAGCAGTCAACAAGCCATCACTTCAGCTACTGGCACAAAATGGAATCGGGAAGGGTAGGCACCCCTCCCAAAAATAAACCCATTGCTGTCCACAGGAGCCACATGAACCCCTGGCTGACTGAAATAGTTTGGGGAAAGACAGGATGAAGAGTGGCTTGGCTGAAAAGAAATGCAGGATGCTGCAGTGGATTAAAGGAAGAGAGGTGTTTTAGAAGTGTTTTACATACAAGGGTTTCTGGACGATCTCCAGTCAAAAATAGTTCATCTGCACTGGCCATACACCTGTGGAGTGGGTCAGGGAACACAAAGATGAGCAGATCTTTCTGGCCTGTCCTCTGATTTTGAAAAAGATTTGAATGTACTCATGAATGGAACAAAAATAGGTGGTTTCGTCCTACAAAAATCTTACAGATTCCTGGTATGTCGCTCCAGTCTTCAAGCATAACAGTCAGCAAGCTCCCAAAGTTTTTAATTATTTATGCAAAGAGGAGCATCTAGAGAATCCAAGAGCCTGGTAGTTAAATCTCTCAGCAGAGAGCTGGGGAAAGACAAGGAAAGGCTGGGATTCAGGCCACCAACACTGGTCTTTCTGTAGGGAATAAAGATCAAATTTGTCAGAGTTACTAGCTCTGCCTGGTCCCTGCTCAGGGACATTTCCAGTCCAAGGCTGAGTTAAATTCTCAGAATTTCCAGTTCTTGCTAGGCTGAAGGGAGCTGTGTCTCTAATCAGCCTCTTCTCTTTCACCAGTCCTGGGGCTGGCTATGGGTTGAATTGGTGAAAACTGAAGGGCCCTTCTGTGAGCACAGGAGCAGCAATGGGAAATGAAAAAATTCCCACTGACTTCAGCAAGATTTAGACCTGGGCATGAAGAACAATGTTTTGTTTCAGATGTTCTCACTGTCCTCTGAAGGGTTTGTTTTCATTCTTTCTTAGGGCATGCTGTGTGATGGCACCAAAATTCTGGGTGAAGCATTTGGGGTGTAATGAAAGAGTGATGTTGCTGCCGTGACCTTCCCGTACATTTTGGGATTAATCTTTCTCTCCTGCAGAAACCAGCTGGAAACAAGGCTTCCTCTCCTGTGTCACTGACCTGTGCAGAGCAGGCCAGTTCAGGACTGTTCTATGGGTTTGCTTTTTTAGCATCAGAGCTGGTTTTTGCTGCTTCTGCATACAGAGCTTCCCCTCAGTGACCAGAGGTGTGTGTGGAGCAGGGACATCTGACTTGTGCCAGTGACCTTTTCAGAAGCATCCTTCTGTCCCTCTCAGAATGGGGGCTGACTCAGCCCAGAAGTTCGGGCAGGAGTTAAGGCTCAGCCCTCTGGAAGCACAGAGTTACAGATGGGGGGTAAAAGCTGTGTGTTGTTTTGTGCTGTGACAGGCTGAGGTGAAGGGAGCTGAGGAGCTGCTGAGAGTCACAGAGGAGTGATTCCTGCAGTCCTGCTGCAGAGCCCCTCTCAGAGTCTTTTAATCTGATTATTCTGCTTGGCTGAAGTCCTTTAACTGCCAAACTTGGAGCACTGAGGCTGTGTGAGGATCCTGTGCCTGACTGTTCCAACATTTAAAGCAGGATATAACCACAAACACCTGTCCAATCTCTGCTGTCAGGTTATTCACAGCAACAACACGGTTACATGGGTTTTTTTTTTTCTTTCTAATTGCCATTTCAGACCCTGATCCAGGTTCTGCAAATGGCTCTGGTGTTCCTGGATGTTTAGCCAAACATGCTTTTGCCAGCTCATAGATTGGACTCTCATTTTCTGTTGTGCCTGTAGGAGATTTTGGGCAGCCACAGGATGTGATTCTGTTTGATCCAGACACTGATGCTTGAGCCTGAGAGCCTTTTCAAATGCCCTCTGGTCATATTGGCAAGGTGAGAGCTGTTACACACATTAAGGGTGTGTTTTCCTCCCTTTCCAAGGGATCACCAGGCTTCAGTGGGAACAGCTGGGGCATGCAGAGAGAACATCCACACAGCACTGAGTCCTGGCCCAGAGCATGTTCCTGTCCTTAAATACTGAAGCATTGTGAAGAGAATGCAGAGTTGAAAAAAAGAAATAAAATTAGGCTTTCAGTTCTTGTTCACCTCCGGAAAATCTGAAGTATGTTAATGGCATTATTACTGTGCCCATATTGCAGCTTAAATCGGATTTATGGATTGAGCCTCTTAGCATGGAGTTAGGATAGATTAGCAGCATTTCCACCCATTTTACAGGCAAGGAAAGAGAAACACAGCAGCAAGATTGAGAAGCCCAAGCCAGGTTTCTTCCTTCCTTGAGGCTGTGCCACACAAAGCTGTCACTGAGTTCAGTTTATTAGCTCAGAAGCAAACGAACAGTGTGCTGCTAAAAATGTGGATACATGAGGGGCACCATCCTGCTGTGTGGATTTTGTGATGGATGGATTCCCATTTTATTCATCTTTTATCATCTCAGCACACAGAATATGCCTTTGTGAGTACTAAATTTATCAAGTCATAAAGAATTGAGACTTCAGATGTGGAAAGTGGAGAGTATGGGCAGTTCTTCAGTGGAAGTGAAGTCCTTTATAGGGAGGATCATTTATAAGTATCATGGATAACTGATGCTGCTCAGAAGTACTGGTTTGTTTCCAAATTAACCAACACATAAGTAGACCTGCTCGTGCCTCATTTAAATTCTTTCTTTATCTTGGTTTGGAACCAGAGGCCCAATCTAATGTTTTTCATCCAACACTCTTGTTTAATCCATGTGGATCAATTATCATTATCAAGAGCTGCTGCTAAAGAGAACGTCCTGTACCTGAAAAATGAACTCTGGAAACAGCCTCCTCAGACTGCAGGATTTTCCTATCCCACATGGATCTCCTCAGTGCAGTGGAAATGCTGGAGGCACAAGGGGTGTTTGAATACCAGGATTTTTGGTTGGAGAATCTCCATTTTTGTAGATGTTTGGAGTGTGACTGCACTTTGCATGAGTGCTTGAATCCCTCAGAACTGATGGGAGCTACAAAGTGATGGGCTGTTGCTGGTGGAAACCCAGTCATCTGCTGGCATTGGACCAGCCAGGATGTGTTTGTAGCACTGCTGACAGTGCCTTTTGTGTCTGGGCAGCTGAGGAGACCTTATGGGGCAGAAAAGCACACCTTTAGTTCAGAGGAAATATTAAAAGCCAGCAGTGTGTGACTGTGGCAAGAGTGAATCCTGTTTGTGTTTGTTACAGCCCAGGAACGTTCCACGACCTGAGCATCTCCACCCTCCAGGGTAATGTCAGAACAGTCCTTGCAGAGCCCCCTCAATGTTTCCTGCTAGCCCACACCCTATTTCTGCACAGAGATGTACAAGGCACCAGGAGATGGTCCTGTTTTGGTCCATATTCCTGCTTTATTGGGTTCTAAAGCTCCCCTTAAGGCAGCACACACCCAAGCCCAGCACAGCACCGGTGATGCACGGATAGAGACATACTCCTCATTGTTATCTTTTCCTATTTTTTGGATGCTGAGGAGCCCAAAAGTGAGAGTGACAATAGGCTTAACTCAAAGCTTAGCAGGCTTTGGGGCTGAGAAGTGGAGAAGTTCTGTGTTAGCATGTGACAGACCACATTGGTGGGACATGAAATGGCCAGCAGAGGACAGAGATGCTTTTGATGTGCTCCCAAAGCTTTGCAACACCTTCCCTGCTGAGCTGGAGGAGAGTTTTAGTTTGGAGAGTCTAGTCAATGGCATCACAAGTGCAAAGAAGCAGGAAGGAGTCCAGGATAGTGACTTCTCTTTTCAGTTTTAGCTGTGCAATTAGGAGTTATGTCACTGGAGTCTGCAGGACAAGTGGATCTGCATGGGCAGAGTGGAATTCAGACTGCACAAAATGCATTTGAAACAATTTGGCTCTGCTCTGGCTGAAGCAAAGTGAAGGAAGAGCATAGTAAATTAATAACTAACACTAGAAAAGAAAATAGGAAAGGAAGTTAAAAGAATGGATTGGTCTAAGTGCTTTTGTGCTCCAAGATGACATATAAATATATACACATTTAATTAGGAGAGGGTTATTTGAAATCTCAAAGCCAACTATGAGCCTCTCACTTTCTCACAATATTTTGTTACAGCCTACTATAAAAAAGGCAGTTAATTAAAACAGATTTATTAATCCAATCATGCAGGTGTTACAATGAGACAGTGTTTCCAGAACCTGGGTATTTTTGTTCAATTTAATGGAAAGTAATAATATCATGTAGGAGGTGTCTCTAAGAGGCAATATTCATCCCTCCTGCCTTGGCTGTGTTCGGTGCCTCTGCCCTGAGCCCAGCAGGCTGCAAACACTCCCTGAGGTGTTGTCCTGCACTCCAGGTGTGAGCAGGGAGCATTTCCCTGCGATTGTGTCGCTTGCAGGGCTGCAGTTGCTGATGTTGCTTGCTCAGGCTGTGCCCTGAGGATTTGCAGCTGATGCTAATGCAATCCATGAAGTGGAGTCACCTTGAGTTTGCATTTATCAGCTTCTGCAAGTGCAAACCTGCTGCTGCTGCACTGCAACAGAGGTGTCACTGCTGCTCTGGACCAGCCAGGACAGATCTGGGAGCTGCATGGCTCCGTGCTTGGTGCTGTGGCCAGCACTGCATAAACCAGAGTGGACAATTGGGGTTTACCCCAGGAAGGGGTAGGGCGTGTGTCTGTGTGTCTATTGAAGTGGTGTCACCTTTTCCAGGCTTTAAGGAGCACATTCTTGAGTTATGCTGAACTCCTTGAGGCAGTTTTCCCTCACTCTTGTAGCAGTGTTGGTGTTTGTGAGCAGATCAGACTGTGGGACCTTCGGCACAAGGGCAGCATCCCCGGAGCTGTCACTGCCCTTCGTTTTCTTTCGTAGAAAGTTGAAGTCCAGAAAGAAATTTGGAAAACATACAGGTAGTATTTGATTTTTTTTCCCACCTGAAATGTCAGCCAAGTGACATTTGTTGTCAGACACAGTGTGACAGCCCGGACTATCCTGCTAAGGGTTTGCAAGGAGCCTCAGGAGCTCTCCTGAAATACAGGGAATTCTTGGAGGTGTCCAGCTTCTTTCACCCAGGTCCCTCACTCCTGTAACTCCACTGGGAGGTGATCCATGGTTTCTTGGCTGAGTCAGCAGGGGTTTGGGACTGGCAGGATGATTTGCTGAGCAGGTTTTTTGGCTGCAGAGAGCATCTCACAAGTGGGACAGTTTGCTTCACCTGACCCAGCACATTCAGAGTGAGTTTGAGTGCTGCTGTCATAAAAAGCACCACAGAAAACTCAAAGTACAAATAAAGGGAAACTGGGTAATAATCCTCATATGAAAAAAAATCCCACCAAAACCAGTTTTGAGGTGCAGAATATACCTTTAGCAAAATATTTTGATTTTACTAAGGAAAATAAATCATCCATGACTGAGCGAGGGTGGACTGCTCTGAGACACCTCAGGGATGAAACAAAATCGAGAGTACCAGGAGGAAAAATAAAGACTTGAGGTAGAGAAGCATCTGCAGCTTGGAATCCCTCCAAATTGCACACTGTGAATAAATGGCTCTTGGAGCCTCAAGGCCTGGCCCTGGGGATGGGACAAGGACTGCAGTGCCATCCTCCCATGGCAGGAGACTGAGGGGGCAAATACAGCAGTGACTGGTGCAGGGTGGGATGCACAGCAGTTGCCAGCGTCAGTCGGGTCAGCAGCAAGCAGAACCTTTAGTTATTTTAAGGTAAAGTTTGGAGCAAAAGCAGGGCAGAGGGAAGAGCTGCAGTCACCACAATCATATGGGTAGAGCCCAAATGGCTTCTGGCCCTCCTCCTCTTCATCGTGGAAATCCAGGGGAAACCAGTGGGGAAAAAAAGCAAATTTGTCCATTAAAGTAACAGTTTACTAAAAAACCAAAATGCTTGGATTCGTCCATAGGTATGCGGAATCTTGGCTTCTTTTTTGCCAAGGTCGGGATTAAATGCACTAGACTTTTTTTTCCTTGGGACTCAGATGTTTGTTAGTTCTTATCTATGTTACAGTCTCACAAACCCTGAGTTCTGCAGCACTTCACTCTTACAAACTGAAAATGGAGCCCCATCTTTCTCTCTACAAGGCCTTTTAAGGATAAACTGTCCAATTAAGAAATGACACCTAAATTATTTTTACTTTTAACCCAATAACCAACCACCTGTGTCCTGTAATGTGGAGTTTCTTATCCAATTACACAAAACCACCCAAACCCATGGAGAAGAAGGTGAACAAGAAGGATCAGCCTCTGCCCTAAAACCTGCATCTTGCTTTGTATATATTGCCATATTCTAAACCCTTAAACTCTTAAGTTTTCCACCCTGTGATATCACACACTTCTATTCAAACTCCACACCCACAATCCCAGTTCTGTCATTCCATTTTGGAAGCTTCTCCACGGCCTCAGGTCAATGCAGTGTTCTCTTGGGGGTCAGTGCCTGCCAGCAGAGAAAGTCTGAAATTCTCAGCAGCATCCAGGGTTCCAGCACGTAGGGGATCCTTGCTAAGCTGACATGGAAAGAGTTAATTGCAGGAGACTCTGAGTATATCTTCTAGGAGAAATTCCTCAGTGCACAAGGATTGAACTGAGACATTTAAGAGCTGCACCATTTCTCTCTCCAGCTGGAGCCCCCCCTCTCACTGACAAAAGATGAGTTCCTTGCCGTGGGATCTGGGGATGAGCAGTGGCAGGAGCATCCCTGGCTCACTGTGTGGGGAAAGGAAATACTTGTGGTCACACAGATGGACCCAAATGGGTGAACAGCTGGCTTAGCAGTACCTCAAATCAGGGCATGGCTGGTGTCTGCAGTTTTCCATGCTTGCCTGTGTGAAAGCTGGGGAGGACGTGGCTGTTTGGCTCTGTTCTGCAGGGCCTGGCTGCAGGGGCTGCCCAGGAGGGCAGTGTTTGTGCTCCCCAGAGGGGCTTGCAGCTGGCAAAATCCACTCCACCGTGTTCTGATCAGAAATCAGGAAAGGTGCACCTGAGCTGCAGTTCTGGGAGTGTCTTGGTTTGAAAAGCCAGGTGTCTGGTAAAGAATACAGGAGCCTCCCCTGAAATGGAAAATGTAAACCCCCTCCCTCTGAATTATTATAAATTTGAAATTAAGGGGCTCTCAGGTGAAGATGTGGAAATAGGAATAACAGTTCTTTATTAGGAAAATTAAAATACAAATATAATAGTGCAAACAAAAAGAACTACTGCCAGAGTCAGAACAGGCCCTGACCCCCTGTGGGTCAGGGTGGTGGCACAGTCCCATCCCATGGGGGCTCAGCCCTCCTGCAGTGCCAGCTGTGGTTCTGCTGGAGCAGGGATCCTGGACAAGGGGGGAGTTTTCCTCTGAAGCTCCAGGGCTGCTGGAGATGGGCCTGCTCTCCCTCTGGGAATGCAGGGCAGAAGAAAGCTGCTCCTCTGGGAATGCAGTGGGCAAAGGCTGCTGGGGTGTTCCAGGGGCAGATTGTATCCAGGTAGGAATGCTTGGCTCCTCCCCTGGGCGGAGCATCTCCCCATGGGATGATGGAATTTTCTCAGCCATGCAGGGACACTCACTGGCCATGAACAACAGAGATCTCCTGGGGAAGAGAAAGAAAACTGCCCCATGAACAGCAGATAACTGCCCCAGCTCTGACAGATGGAGATAGAATACACACCCCCAGCTAAATCTTTCAGCCTAAGACAGAGAGGAAGGAGTCAGACCTGGGCCAAAAGCAGGTGAAGAAAGCAAACAGAAAATTTGGCCTAATGCATTTAAGACAGAATTGAAAAGAGGTCATCACTGGTAGCAAGATCCAGCTAAGAAAACAGTGAGAGGGCTCCTTGGAGTGCTGGAGAGGACAGGAAAGTTGGTGCTGTATCTGGCATCCCACTGGAGAGCTGAGCTGGCAAAGGTAATTCATGAGCAGGAGATGGAAATCTCAGAGAAACAGGCTGAAGGAGCTGAAGAAATTTTAGGTTGCAGGTACTGTAACACTAAGCAAAAACCAGGTCCCTTGTGGCACTTCAAAACACAGGACCCAGGGAATATAACCTCAGTGCATTGAGATGAATTCAGCCTTGGTTCATCAGAGGAAAAAATTAGTTCTGGGTTTTTTTTTTTCATGCATAGAGAGGTAACTAGCTACTAAATACAAACCTATTCCTTTAGTACAGTTACAGAAAGAGACCTGAAAAATGACATTTTGAGGAAATTGTGAACCTGAATACTTTTGGTGATTCCAAATTAAGTCCTGTATGTAATTAAGCTAGCAGGGATGCAGGGTAATACTAAAGAGTCAAAGAATTAATTTTAGATTTGTGACAGAAGCAAGATCAGACTCAGTATTTTAATCAATCATGCAGTCTGTCTAGGAACAGCTCAGAATTTGAGGAACGTCCCAGTCTTCCCTTGTGATGATGCATGTAACATGTCTTCCATGGATATTATTTCTGCAGTAATTTTTGCTGTTCTTTTATGAAAACTAGATTGTGGGTAATAAAATTTAATAGACAATGTTCAAGAATGCTAACAGCTAATTACATGAACAAGGAAATGTGTAAAACTAACCGTAGAGCTTGAAATTATGGAGCTGTGCATGCTCATTATGCCAATGTCCATTGAAAGAGTAAGGGAAAAAATCCCCAGGTCTTCATTCATTATCTCTGCCACTTGCTTGTTATGCAAGCTGGGTTTAGCCCGTTGTATCTGTTTTTTAATCAGACACTTTATCTGCTTTTCTGTATCTGGAAAGAAGAGTGCTGACAATGAAGAGGAGAGTTGTGCAGTGAAATTTATTGGAAATGGGAAGAAGCAAAAATTGAAATGTAGGAACAGAACAGGTTCCTGTCACAGCAACCAAGAGCAGGTTGTGCTTGCTTGCAGGCACCAGTGGTGCCACACACCCTAAAACCAGATGAGAGGAGCAAACAAGTGCAGCTGTGAAGAGCTGCTTGCCCTGAAAGGCAGTGGAGCAATCCCCAGTTCCTGGATGGGACTGTGGGATGGATCAAATGCTGCTGCTGAGAGTCCCAGTGAGAGTCCTGACAAATTTCCAGCCCCAGTGGAGCTCTCAGGCACCCCAGGGATGTCACCCACAGTTTATTTTGCCACATGTGGTGGGGTGTGCTTCCTGACAGACCCTGTTCTGGTGGAACACCAGTCCATTCACATCACTGGTGTGAGAAACCAAAGTCAGGGCAGAGCTGGGCACTTATCTCATTTCCTGCACATTAATTCTGCCTGTTTTGCCATGGGCCTGATGATCTGTGGGGAGCTGGGCTGATGTGGTTCTGGCTGCTTTCCCCAGCCTGCTGGGAGCTGTGGAGGAGTGCAGAAAGGCTCAGGTGGCTGTGCAGAGAGATCTCAGCCTGCACTCTGCCCCCAGTCAGTGCTGAGAGCTGGAAACAGCTCTGGAAACAGCCCTGGGAAGGGAGGATTACATTCTGAACACTGTGTTCACAGCAGGAGGGGGTTCAGAGTCCAGGAGTGGGGTCAGCCTGAGCAAGCAAAAGCTGGAAAAGAAACACATGCCAGGTAAAACCATGTCCAAGGGATGTTTGACATCTGCAGTAGTCCCTCCAGCAGTTTGCAGAGTTCCTTAAATTCTCTGCCTGTTTCCTGTGTTTCAGTGAACACCTTAATCACAGCTCACTTCTTGCACAAGTTTTATTTATGTAGCTCCATTTAGGTGGGGCAAAATAGGTGGGGGTGTCTTCAAACACCACCCAGGCATGGAGTAAAAAGGATAATAAGGATGCTAAAAAGGAAAGAAATGCAAACTGGTAACTTTCCATCTCCTGTGCTGTATAAGGATTGGGATTGTCGCCAGCAGTGGTCATGCCCCAGGATTAAACCCCTCACTGAGATGGATGGAGCTGTTCAAACCCTTTGTTCCTTTCCAGGCTGTCTGCTAACTCCTGTAGCTGTCTAAGCATCAGATACCTGAATTTTCTGACCCTTCAGAGCCATAGAGAATGGAAGATTTCAGATGAAGAAGCAAGAGAAATCCAAAAGAAAATGAGGATTTGAAAGAACAGTGCTTGTAAAAGGAGACCAGCAGTGCCCCATCACTGTACATCTGCTGCTCCAGTGCCTTGTTTGAGGGAAAACACCAGCAGGGAGGTCTCACTGTGCACTGCAGAATTCCACAAGGGGTTCAGCTGTCAGTCAGTGCTTAAGCTGTGGAGTGGAATGAGGTTCTTTACTGCCTTGGATACTCTCTCAAAAGTTGTGTCTCCTGCTTTGCTTTCCTTAGAAAAGGGGGGTGATGGTGCTTCCTATTTGTCAGGGCTCCCTAACCAGATGTGTCAGTGGGCAGGGGTTTGCAGGAGGGCCTGTCTGGTGATATCCACTCTGTTTGCATTTCTGTCTGTAGCCACACGTATGACTGTGCTTAAATAAAGTTCTCCAGTGTGCAGCATATTTTACAGCTGATTTTAAGCTCAGCATGGCAGTAGCAGGGGTCTCTTGCAGCAGAGGAGCTTCAGCAGGCCTTGGCTGTTAAGTAGGCCTGCACAAAAATGCATTTCTCCTCTGCCAAAAGTGGTGTTAAATTGGTGGCTGCTTTATTGGATTGAGTCAAAGGGATCCTCTGCCACTCCATGTGAACAAGGTGGATGATATCTAGCTGGAATGATTTAATGGACTCACAAAACTGCCTCCATGGAGAACACTAGTGCTGCTTCTGCACTGTGCTGGCTGAGTGATAACACCCTTTTAGCTTTATAAATAGGCAATGCCTGAAGTGTGTGGGCTTGAGGCAGTGCACAAAGTGCCTCTGTCACCCTGACCTGCTACCAGGGCAGAGCACAGACACATCCCTTGCTGCAAGGATCATGGTGGGGATTTTGCCAGCCAGGAGGGGACTTGAGAGGAGGTGCAGGGGCCTGCAGAGAAGATCTGCATCCCCAAATGAAGCAGCTCCCAGGAAATGGTCACGGCCCCAAGCCTGACAGAGCTCAGGGAGTGTTTGGACAATGCTCTCAGGGATGCACAGGGTGGGAATTTTGAGGTGTCTGTGCAGGGCCAGGAGTTGGACTGGTTGATCCTTGTGGGTCCCTTCCAGCTCAGGATGTTCTATGACTCTGTGTTTCTGTGATTCTTGTTCTGCCAAGTCCGTGGGCTCCAAGGCCCATTTCTCCCCTCTCTGGCCCACATCTCAAATCTGCAAATTTTGGCTTAAAGTTAGAAGATTTTTAAACCCAGAGAATTTGGGACACTTTCTGTCTGGTTTCTGCATCAATGAAGTTCACTCTGTGACTCACACTCTTTACTTCACACCCCAGAGGCTAGAAACTTTTTTTTTTTTCCCCCCCAGAAGAACACATTCTCATATAATTATTGAACTCCCAAAGCTGAGGGCTGAAAATAAACCCCAGCAAGTGTGGCTAGACTCCCAGGGAAGTGACAAGCATGGCATGAGTGTAATCTAGTCTAGTCGTGCAGACTGTGAGCAGTTAGGGGAGCACACAACCCTGGGGAAAGCTGCTCTCCTGGGGTGAAACAGCTCCTTGATACCCTGCTGAGAGTGATGCTGCTCACATGGCCTGCTCCTTGGTGTGCTTTATCCTCAATCTCAACCTTAATGCCAAAACAGTTGCTTTCAGAGTCGCTTTAGAGGCACTTTGCAGACAGTGCAGTGCTGCTCCCTTGGCAGAGATCAGTATCTTGTGAGCCATCTGTCCTGTAAGAAACAATGCTGCCTTGTCAGGGAGATGGTGAGAACGATATCCTACACGTTGTAATCTGCGATTTAGCAGCTCCACGCAGACATTCAGGAAAGACTGGCAGCATGAAAAGCACAGTTTTTATCAGGAGTGCACAGATAGGAAGAAACCCCAAGCAGCCAGGGACTTTCTGCAGGTAGTCCTTGTTTGGGGAAATGAAGCAATTAGTCAGCTTTCCTCTTTGCAGGTTCAGTGCTCACCATCCCTTTTATGTGCAGTAAATCACAATTTTGGTGCATGGCTGCCCTGATCTGACCTATGGTTTAGGTAGAAGCCAGGAAAGCATAAACCAGGTGTGCAAAGCAGTGTTCAGGAGAGCAGAGGAGAATTTGGTGGAATTGTGGGTGCATGAATGTGGGAAATGGATCCGTAGAGAGTTCTCAGGGCCTGACAGAAAGCTCACACAGAATACATCTGTATGCAAACCTTGAGATCAGAAATGCTGGCTTAGAAATGCCATGGAATAGGACAGACATTGCTGAGAGAGAAATGGAGCTAGAAACAAGTTTCAAAGGATGGCGTTGTAAATAAGACTGGATACTTTGGAGAACTATGGAAGATGTATTGTATTAGGACCCACGAGGAGTAATTTTAGATGATTTGGCTTTAAGGTATTTGCAGTATGCTGTGGCAAAAGCTGATAGGCCAAGAAACACTTATAGTGTATTGTAATTAGGAAATAGCTGGCTTCTGATTGTGATGAGTGAATTGTAACATCTGCATTGTCTCACCCTTCTCATGAGACTGAAAATGGAATAAAAGTTTTTAAAACACCTCTCAGTTGCCCCATCCCTGGGTCAGAAAAGGGAATTGTCTGACACATGAGGAGGAGAGCTCAGCTCCTGCCTTGCAGGGAGCACCCTTGTCTTCTCCTCATTCCTCTGCCAGAGCTGTAACTCCGCTGCCTGGCAGAGGTACCTGAGGGATGCACAGAGGACAGGAGGGGACAGAGCTCTGTGGCACCCCAGGAACTCCCCGCAGGCTCCAGACAGTGGTTGTGAGGATGGTTGGAAGGGAGCAGGGCAAGGAGCCTTTACAGAGCCTTGGAGAGGAGAGATAACACCAGGAGAGAAAAAGAAAACTGATGGAGACATCTGAGGTAATGACCACCTTGGGGGTGATTTTCATTTAACTGCGAGCTCTCCCTCCCAGCAGAGGTCAGACAGAAAAGGAGAAAGTGAGGCTGGATCAGAAGAGACCTGGGAGGGAGGAGAAAGGAGAAGGGGGGGACAGGACATCTCCTCGAGAGAAAAAGTAATGCCTTGGACTGGTCTGTGAATCCAACAGTTAAGACAGACCCCAGGGGCGAGGTATTTGTTAACTGTTTTCTTTTTAAGGTTTGCAAAACATTAATATTTTAAGTAGTTTATTCTTCATTAGCATAATTAAGAATACATAAGTCTAAACTCAGTGAAAACAGAATTAACAAATTAGCAGGTGCAGGGATTTGGAAGCGAGGGGTTTGGGAAAACAGAGCTTGTAAATGTCGGCATTAAGTAGAGCAGGGAAATCGTGCCAAGCCTTATTTATGGATTTGTGCATTTCCTTTGCCTAGGCCCACTCCTGCAGCCAAAGGAATGCAGCTCAATTTAAACATGAACCCCCTGCAGTTATACTGTAGCTGAGCCTCAACCCCAGAGCACATAAAATAAAATTCCTCTGGAAAGAAACTGATGAGCCTCACCTCAGATGTCTCTTGAAAGCTGAGGTGTCTTGAATCTACACGTAACTGAACAGGGCAGCAAACTGTAAAATTAAATCCAGGAGAAAATGGGAGAAAATTTCAGAAAAGTATCTTGATGAAGGGAAATACAGAAAGAAAAAAGCAGTGACATGAAGGTATTCTGCAGACAAGGCCTGGGGGGGGGAAAGGCATCCTATGCCCATGTGAGAAGTTCCCCTTAGGAAGACCAAGAACTGATTTCCAAGATACTATCCTGCAGATTTTTCAATGTGTGGCAGAGTAGCCCTGTGGGATATTTAAAATAAGGTTTTTCCCTGGTAATATGGGACAATTCTAGTTTTTATCATCATTTTCATGGGACTAAACAACTGCACTCCAGCTTGCTCTGGCACTGGGCTTGTCTCAACAGGCGCCAAAGAACTGTTACACCTGTTAAGCTCTAGGTATATAATACATGTGTGTATCTGTGTTTATGGGGTATCCTGCCCAGTTACCACCTGCTGTCACAAGGATGAAGCAAATAACTTCTGTTCTGCTGCAGATTTCCAGCCCATACAACATGAGGATGAATGCTGTCTGTCCTTTAGAAAGGACTTTTAGGTCTGTGGCTCAAAAGATCAGGGAGTTATTATTGTTGGTAGCCAAAGGGCACAATGTAAGTATGGCAAGGATTAAGGAATAACATGGTTACTCCTACAAATCTCTGACCCAAATCTCTGACTTTATTGGAATGATCTGGAGGTTGAACAAGCAAGTTTTATACTGCAGTTGTTATTCAGGAGCCTTTTGGGGCATTCATGGAAGCAAAAACCTGGTTCTATGCATTCCTTCACTTAGAAGCAGTATATCAGTGTTACTCCTCTCCCAAGCTACTTTATGTCAGTGCAGCATTTTTGGAGTCTTTTGGATTTGCCAGCTTAGTACTCTTGAGAACAACTTAAAATGAATATGTTTTTACTGCCTGCAGCCTTTCTGTGGGTCTTCAAAAACTGTCCAGTCTGCAGTTCTAGGCTCTTCCCTGAGCTAACTTAATGAACTAGGATTTGGCTTTGCTTCTTTATTTTATCTGCAGACTGTTCTGTTTATTATCACTGTCAGGAGGAGCTTGCTCACACCTGCTTTCTATGAAGATTTCTCTTTTCTGGATGGCATTTCCACCTCCCCATGAAGCTGAGGCAGTTGTTTTGTCCAGGGACTGTGAAGGATGTGGTGACCAGGGCTGATTTGTGCAAAACCACGACTGAGACAAACTGTGGCTGCTCTGCAGTTGCAATGCTTGGTCTCCATCCTCTGAAAATCCATTCAGAGAGACCTTTTGCTCGTGGAAATGTTTCTCAGCTCTACAACCATCTGGGTGGCTCAGACTGTGGGATTTGGTGGTGAGGTGTGCCTGAGCTAGGCAGGATCCAACGTGGTGAGGAAGCTGCATGGAAAAGGGACTGTGAGCTGCATTGTGTGCAGCTGCTGAAGGAGATGGAATCTCCCCACACCAAGCTGGGCTGTATTTAATTCAGTCACCTGCTCTAACTACTTCAGATATTTGGATTTTTCAGATTTTTCTTCCTCTGTCTGGAAGCCCCTCAAAAGAATCTTTTTTTTCTCCCAGGAAGGTTTTAGAACAGGGGAATGTCTGTTTGTTCCTTTTGCACAGAGTGCAGGCACACAGTGACTGCCAGGCACAGCACTCTCATGGGAGCAGGGTGAGCTCCTTGCCCACCCAGTGCTCTCTGTTTGGCCCCATTTGTTCAGACAGCTGTGAAAGTGGTGTGCTTGCTCTCCATGGGGCACAGATTCCTTGTCTGCCTGTCCCCAGTGTTCTACAGATGCAATGAATTTGGCTTTTAATCCCTCTGTATTTACCACAGTTTAGAATTTAGCCTGGGAAAGAAATTCACGTGTTTTGCACTTTTTCATATCGAAAAGGTGCTGCAGGCAATCGTAGTATTGTCTAAAAAAGCCCCTTTTTTTGCAGCTGGGAAACAGTCATTTGAGAATTGAGCACATGAGTTTGCCTCTTCCTTCCAAGAGCCTCCAGTCAGGTCTGAATGACAGAGTTGGGAACAAACCCAAAAGGGAGCCAGAGGTAGAGTTGCTGCAGCACAGGAGGCTCAGAGCAGGGCTGCAGGTGATGGATGCTCCATGTGCTGGGTCTGACTCTGTTTTTACAGAGGTGACAATGAAAACAGCTCAGCAGAACTTGTTCAGAAATGGGAACTGATAGCCACTGATAAATCCACTCATTGCCAGATAAGAAAAAGAGCCCAGACTGTTGCTGTTGGTAGTGCAGAGCTTGCTGCCACTGCCTTTTCCTCTCTCTGGCCACTGTGCCATCATCTGGACTTTCCCCTCCTACCTGGGTGGTTCACTTGCACTTCCAGCTGGGCTGAGGCAGGTCTGACACTCCTCACTGCTCTCCCTGACACCATGCTCCCAGATTATCCTGCTGATTGCAGAAATGATGAGCCAGAGTGAGAACAAGCAAAAAAAACAACAAAAAACCCCAATCTCTTGTTCATTAGCTGCAGCAGGCAGAGATTACAAGCAGCAGGCACAGAAGCAGTGGACACAAGCCTGGAGATGATAATGATGCCATGCTACATTAGTGCTGCATTAGCAGATAAGACAACAGGGCAGCGTGCTTGACAGTATTTCTCAGTTCAGTTGACATCTCTTTTTTGTGGAAAATGAATACATAGCCCATCTCAAAGAAGTAGGGGACAGAGCAGTGACGTCAGACAGACAAAATGAGCTTTCTGTTCTGCCTGCATTTGTTAAGATATGTACTATGAATATATTCCAGGGCTTATTTTTTTTTAATCTTCTCACAATGGTACATTTTTATTTATTACCACCTGCGTGATGGCTGTGTGGAAAGAAGAGGGAGAATTGCAGACTGTAAATGCTTTATTATAATAGTAGCTAAAAGCGTGTTCTGCAGCCATTCCATCACTAGGAAGTAATTTTAATCATTTTAGTAGCCCAGACTGATTTCTGTTGAGGTAATACTGAAGTATTCCACGGCTGGGTCAGTACTTCCCCCTCCTGCTGTATCCCAAAGAGGAGCTTTGCATTTGGCTCTGCAGCAGAGGCTTTTTCTGTCATCCTTCCCAAAGTTGTGTCTTGCTTTGCAGCTCCTGCACCTCTGCTTCCTTCTCCCAGGTGCAGGGATAACTCCTCTGGCTGTGCTGCAGGGAAATCTGGTTTGCAGCTGGTTTTTATTGCAGAACTGCTCTCCCCGTTCCCAGCTGAGGAGCTCGGCTGAAATGTTAGCATCGTTAACACTCCATCAATGCCCTGTGAAACTCACCCGTGGGCCAGCGCTGGGCAAATGTCCACCTGCATCCCATCCCTGGGGTGGATCAAAACACACAGAGCCTATCCCTGGACATGCAGGAGCTTGAGGGAGCCCTAAGCATTCGAGTTTCTGGTCAGGCCTGGCTGTCTGCAGCCCAGATTGTCCGTCCATGAATTACGCTCTGCCTGGCAGAGGAGATGTAGAGGAGAACATCCTGTTGCAAAGGGAGCTTCTTGCTCATCTTTGAACAGAATGAGCCAGGTGAATCCTCAGTGCTTTGCAAGTGGACACAAAGCTGAAGCTTCCAGCAAGGAGCTTATATTATATATATACATATACACATATATATATATCTCATACAGACATATAAAAACATGTCTATATATCCCCATATGCGGTTGCTCATGACTCATCAATTGATTATGCAGCGGAAGAGACTTCTACCAAAGAGCTGTCCTTTCCAAATCAAGCATATATATCTTGGATAATTGTCACCCTCCCCAGGAAGTTAAGATTTGCAGTTGGGACTTGAGTCAAATTGTGACATTTTGCGATAGAAAATTTCTTCTTTCTTTGCGTTAGAAAGAATTTTCTTCTGGCGGCTGTAAACTTTGTACTCTGAAGTTTGAGGTTGTCTTTCTTTACAAACACTTCTGGGTTAGGAGGTTCTGTGCTGTACCCAGGGAATTGATGTGTTCTTATAGGCCTGGAGTGATGATGAGTGAAAAACACTTCATAGGGAATTTTTCTCTGCGTCTTCTAAGGACATATCTCCACTGTGAATCATGGACCACTGCAGCCTTGCATTTGTATCACATGTGCTGTTAGTGCTCTTCCTTTCTCTCATGTTGGGCAGTGAAAGTGGATTACTCATCCCCAATTTTATTAGCTGTCGCTTTTTCATTTTTGTGGTGTGCTGTGGCCCTGCAAGTTTTGGACAGCACTTAACTCCAGTCAGTGATATATTTTATATAACTTATGAGCTGGATATAAACTTTCTGAGATCATGGGGCTTTAGCTAAAAGGAATTTACACAGCCATAGAACCAGAAGGTCACTGCAATTTTATAATTTTAAAACACGTCTGAGGTCATACATTTATTCAGTCGTGGCTCTCTTTGCATTTAAAGGCATCAGGAAAAATTTCTGCTTCTGCTGGTGAGAGACGTCATGAGAGGCAGGGAGACTTAGGGTTGTAATCTGGTTCCCACTGAACTCCATGGAAAAAGCAATTTTCTGGAACAAGGGGGTATCTTTGCAGAAGGAAGGGAATTGCAGAACGTTACAAAGTCGGTTTTATTTCCTCATACTGTGCTCAGCCAGGCATTATTAGTAAATAAGATCTAGAGCACTTAAAAGAAGGATCCAATCACAAATTCAATTGGTCTATTAACTACATGTAATATTATTTACCTAAGTGGCCCTTCTGGACTATTTCATAGCTCAGGTTGATAACCTTTTTTAAAAAGATCAATAGTACTGAGCAGGCAGTGTGTGAGCACCATGAAAGTCAGGCCATTTTCACAGTTACGGGCCGTGATTTCCAGACCTGGAGTCCAGATTAGAATTGCAAAATGAGGAAAATGCTCTCCCTGAAACACTAAAAAGAAAACAGCCTTGGCAAGAAGGATGAGGGGAAGCAGTGAAGCAAGATGTGTTGTAAGGGATCAGTTCTTTGATGGGGCTGATACAGCTGGAAAATGCAGGTGGCTTTTGCAGCACATAAACCCTGCTCAGGTCTGAGAGAAGGTGCAGTGGCATTTAACACACTGAGTTTTTCTGGTGTGAGGGGACACCCAGCTGTGCTCTGAGCAGCCTGCCAGGTGGGGGGCTTTGCTGGCTGCTCTCAGGTGTGATACAGAGTCCCAGTAAGTGGGAGAGGTAACTCTTTGCTGTTGGTTGTCCAGAATCGGTGTTTGATCAGTTCCTCTGGCTGTCAGATGTCAGCTGGCAGCTAAATTCAATACCCCCAGAGTCTCTGTGCCTCTGTTACAGAGGCAGCTCAGCCATCAGGAGCAATGGTGCTTTTCCACCTCTGAATCAGCTTCATGATGATGATCAAAGCAAATAAAATCCAGGAAGGTCCTGTTTTATAATGGGCTTAGTGATACATGGCTGTAAACTGGCTCTGGCTGCCTCCCCTCCAGTTCTGCTCATCCCATTTCATCCAGGTCACCCTGACTCCCCTGGGACAGGGCTGTGTGGGAGTGTGTGGTGTGTGTAAAGTGAGAGCTGAGGGATGGCTCAACTCCTAACAGACCCTAAAAGCTTTTTGTAGCGACAGCTCATGGAATTTTTAGTGGCAAAAGGCCAGAAGCTTTCCTTCTCCATACCAGGCCAGCTGTTCCTGCCAGGTATGGCTGCTTTTCAGGGGCTAAAACTCTGATTTCTTCACCACAGAAGTGGTGTCTGGCTGAAAAGACTTGGAGATTTGGACTAATAATTCAGGGAGAAGGGCATCTCTGCTGGAGAGAGGTGATAGAGTCCAAACTGAGTGCCAAGTCCTCCTGCCTGTATCTTGAGTAGTTTGTTATATTTCTCTCGTTGTGGTTCTCCTGTTTTTCTCCACCTGTTTGTGGTGCAGGTATCACCACTGCATTAGCCACTCACTGCATATTGTCTGAGGCATCTGCACTCAGGCATAGGCTGGAAGAATTTTCCTTGCCCCAAATAGTAACCCAAGTAGCAGAAAATGCCTCTCTGTGAGGAGAATTCATATGGAAAACACGTTTTCAGGCTCTCTGCACCGATTTCAAAATTTTGGTGTGACTGTGTTTCTATTTTTGCTACCTTTCAGGAATGTCACTGCTGCTTCTCTCTAGGCAGCACCTGTGCATTGCCTCCCCCTTCTCTTACCTGGATTGCATCAATATTTTTGTAATTTTGGACTGTTAAGCAGGAGACAGGACCAGTTTTGGAAACACAAGTGTGTAGGACCTACCAGAATTGTCTGCTGCACCAAGAGATGCTGCCCCTGGGAGCCTGGTGGTGCTGGGAGGTGACAGCTGGAGCAGGGATCTTGTGCTCATTCATTCCATCCACAGGTGTGGCTGATGCTTTGTTAAATAATTTTGGTTGACAAAGACATGGGGTTTGGAGGGTCTGTCTGTGAATTGTGCTGCATCTCTGGCTGAGGGGCAGCTCAACAGATAAAGGTTTCGTTGAAATCTTCCATGAACTCCAGGCAGGCATTTTTATTATTTTCTTTTAATCCTACCTGCTGTTATTTCCAAACCCAGTCAGCAGCATGTGTTTGTCAGGCTATGCAGGTGTTGGCATAGAGGAATTCAGGAAGATCATTAATTTTGTGAGTCTTTCCTGTTTGGTTTTATTGCAGCTTCCTATATGCTTGAGGTATTAATATTATTACATTTCTTTGGGCTACTGGGGTTCTACTGGGAGATGAGATCTCCCTGAGGAGTTAAGATATTTGAAGCTTTCTTTTCTTTCTACAAAACTGTTGGGAAGGAAGGGATCCAATGCTGGCATGATGTTTCATAAGGTGACATTTGTTATAACTCATTGCAAATGTTACTCACCATCTACAAAACGTCCAATTAAACTAAAGAGCAGTGAAAAATATCCAATTCCACTTTAGCAGCAGCACTTGTTGCCAGAATCCCTCGTGTTTTTTGGAGCCAACAGATTCCCCCAGGAGACCTTTACATGGTGACTACTGTCCTCTGGCACCAGTCCCACTGGTTGGTGTTCCCTGCTCCCATCAGCCAGACTGTCACACAAGGACAACATTTCCCTTCCCATTTGGGTTTCTCCTTACTTTTCCAAAGATCTCTTTGGTCCTTAGTTGTTACCAGACCTGTGTGCATCCTTCTGTCTCCTGTCAGTGTTTCAGTGGGAATTAGCTGGATCCCAGAGGAATAACGTTTTCAAAAACAAAATTTGAAAATGACCTGTGATCCTCGGTGCTTTTCAACATCAGAGTAGTTGGTTCTATATGCAGTTTATTGAAGCTTCTGAGTCACTGAGATTCTTCCTTAGTTCTAGAAGCTTTAGTGGCTCACGTTCCTGTAGAAAATCAGCCAATATATTTATGGTTCTATTCAGATTATGGGTCCTTTTGCCTGCAGTGCCTTTGTGTGTATCTTGAGGTTGAACCACTGGATTCTGTGGTTCTGCCTGTGCAGAGAGACACTTGTGAGCACTGTGCCAGCATCTCTGGGTATGTAACAAACACAAACTTCTCTGGCACTTGGAGGAGAGCGGGATCCTGAGCGAGCACATTCCCCGAGGTGCCAAAGCGGCTGGTACAGATCCCTGGCTCCCCAGGAAGATCTCAGATGCAGCTTTGCTGTCTGCTACAGCCACCCACTGTTCTGCAGTGTCAGCTGGGCTGGAGCTCAGATCCACCCACTCTGGAAAGGCAGAAATGCAGCCGAGCTCTGCGGCTGCCTGGGGTGGCACCTGCAGAGCCCCGGGTCCCTCTGCAGCCACCACAGCCTCCTCCTCCTCATCTTTCATCAGCACCTCCTTTTCCCCCAGGATAGGGCACTACAATGGACCAAAACTCCAGCTAATTGGCTGCAGGAAGCTGTTGAGCTTTGGGCAAGGAGCTGGAATAAGTCACCCAATTAGCTATAGCTGCTGGTGGCCCCTGGTGCTGGCCTGGTGTCATTTGTCAAAGCCAAGCAGAGGTAGACAAGCCTGGTTCCTTTCTTCCTTACCTGTGAATAACCAGCCCATGTTTCCTGTGTCTCCAGTCACCTGCTGAGATCTTTGAGGCGTGAGAAGGAACCTCAATTCATTCAGTTTGCTGCACTTTTTCCAAGGCAGGATTTACTTCTCATTTTCCTAGACCACAAAACATCACTGCCTTTGGAGAGCAAGGGTAGGAGCTTTCTACATCAGCCTGTCTTTAGGTCCTATTTATAAATGAGGAGAGTGAGAAAAAATGTTTAAAAACATGCAAGCTTTAAAAATAAAACCATGACCTAGTCGAAGAGTAAACACTAAGGAAAAATAAAAGACTGTTTTAAGAGACGAAAGCAGAGAAGCAGCAGCAAAAATGGTCAAAATTAACATATTACCGTAAAGAGGAGGGTATAAATTAGCAGCTCCCATCACTGACAGTTCAGAGATGTTGCGGACCTGGCTTAGCAGTGGAAAAGGAGGAAATAAAAGGAACTTTGAGTGGGAAATAAAGCAAAGATGAGAAATCCACCTATTTGCATGTGATAGATTACCCATAAACATCAAGATCACGCTTCTGACCAGAAAAAAGACGTCAATGGCGTAGTGTTTAAACAAGAGGAAAAATTATACTGAGTTTCTGTCATTGTGAGTGGTGGTGCCACCTTTATGCTTTCAGGTAGCCCTTTGAGGTGGGGTTGCTCAGGGGGTGTTACAAATACAACATCTTAATAAGGGACAGGGAGTGTCATTGTTAGGTCAGACGTGACATACACACACGTGATCAGGGTCTAAGAAGAAAAAGTTTTTTATTCTGCGTGTTCTCTAGCTTATATACTCTTAACAAAGCGTGATCTTAAGTCATTAACTACTTCACAATAACTTATTATATTCATTGGTGCAAAGCAATTAGTGTCAATATAATTGGCAAAAGTTTTACAGAAATTTAATAAGGCACGTATACACATTTACTTATGCACATAGCCTAGCTTACAAAAACCTCTATGTATCTTTTCTGATCTGTTTCCATGCTGACGGCCTTGTCTTCTTCCTTGCTATGGATACACTCGAAAATCATCCATTGTTATTTCTTCTATTAACTCAGCTTTGCTTGCAGACCAGCTGGCAAGCCCCTCCATACTTCCCCCTTTTTGTATTTGAGTGACAGACATAGCTGTCTGTCGTGATGGCCCTTTGGATGTTTGTCCCCTGTGGGGCTGTGCTGTCACTGATGCGTGGTTCTCCTCCCTCACAGGTTGCCTGGTCACTATGAACCATGGCCCAGCTATACTACAAAAAGGTCAACTTCTCCCCGTACCGAGACCGGATCCCACTCCAGATCGTGCGAGCGGAGGCAGAGCTCTCGTCGGAAGAGAAAGCCTACCTCAGTGCTGTGGAGAAGGGGGACTATGCCAGCGTGAAACATGCCTTGCAGGAGGCAGAGATCTACTACAACATCAACATTAACTGCATGGATCCTCTGGGTCGCAGTGCCCTGCTAATAGCCATAGAGAATGAGAACCTGGAGATCATGGAGCTGCTGCTGAGCCACAGTGTCTACGTGGGGGATGCTCTGCTCTACGCCATACGGAAGGAGGTGGTGGGAGCTGTGGAGCTGCTGCTCAATTACAGGAAGCCCAGTGGTGAGAAACAGGTTGGTTGAGTGTTCCTGTTCAGTTTTGAGCCGTTATACTGCCTTAGGAAAGTGCTGCTGCTCAGAGTCCTTGGTGTTGGTCCACGGCTTTAAATGCCCAGAGCAGACTGGGTATTGTAAACAAGGGATGTCCCAACAAAGGCAGGAATGATGAATCTGACTCCATGTTCTCAGAAGGCAAATTTATTACTTTATTATACTATATTATATTAAAGAATACTATACATACTATGCTATACTAAAGAATAGAGAAAGGATACTTACTCAGTGCTAAAAAGATAATAATGAAAACTCGTGACTCTCTCCAGAGTCTCAACACAGCTTGGCCCTGATTGGCCAAAGAGTCAAAACAACTCACAGCAGAATCCAATCAGACAATCACCTGTGGGTAAAGAATCTCCAACCACATTCCACATGTAAGCACAACAAAGGAGAAGCAAATGAGATAAGAATTGTTTTCCTTTTCTCTGAGGCCTCTCTCGCTGCCTTTCACCTTCCCAGGAGAAAAATCCTGGTCAAAGGGATTTTTTCAGAGAATGTGAATGCCACACCTGGGCAGTCCTGTTTGGATGGTAATCTCCAGCCTGAGCAGATGTGTTCTGCCTGACTTACACACTCAGTTTTTTCTCTTTCACTCAGTGTTCTTTCCAGCCCCACAGTGTTTGTGGACACACTGATTTATAGATTGATTTATAGATGAGCACTTTCTAAAGGAATTTGTGGCTCTCTGAAATTATATTACAATCTGTAAATATGAACTCTTGCCACGCTGTTGTGCTGATATTAAGTGGAATTGCTTTTCATAAGTAAATCCTGAAAGCACACAAGCTTATTTACAGCTGCAAGCAAGCAGACAGTCTGCTGGGTTTCAGTCCTTTGCTGTAGTGCAGACAGATCATCTTGGTCTCCCTCTCCAGAGAGCTCCAGGGCAGAAATGCTGAGGCAGGACATAACTTACAGCAGTGACTGGTAGGAAGGATCCTGAGCTGCAAAGCCATCCCTGAGTTACGTAAGGATCTTGTGGAAAAAGCACCAAATCTGAATCCTGACACTTCAAGTGTCACCTATTGTCACCAACTGTTTTTTTCTGTTTTTCTTCTCTTCATTTGTAAGCACTACTGCCAATAACTAGAATAATTTATGTACATTGCTGACCACTGATAATTTTTGCATATTCACTGCTTAGAAAGGAACATCCAAAACTTGGATAATCCTTATATATCAAGCCTCCTTTTGAAGGGAACACATCCCTCTGTGTGTGAAAGATTAATACCAGTCAGTCATGGAAGAAAATGTTTTCAATGCATAGGCCCCTTGGCACATAGTTTTTTAATAATAATTTCATGTAGCCTAGCAAACAATAGGGATCAACCCTGACAGAATTCAAGAGTGCTCAGCTTTATTATTTAGAAATGGCAGCATTGTGCATACTTGTAGCAATGTGATTCTAATGTGTGGTTTAAAAGCTAGAGAGATAACGAAACTCCTCTATCTGACCTAAAAATTGAACTGTTAGTACTGAGTTTTAGTCTGACAAAATGTAAGTAGCAGAATGCAGACCATCCATTAAGAGTGAGCCATTTTTTCCTTGGTCTTCCAGAAATTTGAGCATCCTGCAGCTCAACAGGACAGAAAGCAGATCAGAAAAGTTTTTTTCAGCAGCATGAGGAATTGCCACTGATTATAGCAGGCTAATGACAAGTTTCTCCTGAAATGTCATGGAAAGCAAGTGATGGGATTCATGTGGATTTCTGTAGCATCCCTTGAATACCAAAACTTTTGTCCACTCAAATCCCCAGCCCTGCTGGCTTAACTGGAGAGAGACAGAGGTCTGTGAAATGAGGTTGATCTATTACAGCTGAAATTCAGCTCCAGTGTCTCCAGTTCAGTGATCCATTTCATAGTAGGCCTGTTCCATTTTTCGTTATCTCTGTGCCAGCTCTCCTTCTGTAGCTAGAATTGTATCTGCTGCAGGGTTTACAACTTGGAGGAGAGCTGGTGTGGGGGAGAAAAGATGCAGTGCCAGTTTCAGCTTTATTTACAAGGTTTGTTACAAGAGCAGATTTCGTCAGTGTATTTTAAACTAGCACTGGCTTGGTGCAAGATTCTATGAACAAACTTGGATTAACTCCCCTGGCTGGGGTTCAGGCTCTTCTGGAGACTGCAGGAATAGTTTGCAGGTTGAGGGCTGCAGGACTGGACTTCCCTTTCAACTCCTTCACTGACTGCTCGTGCAGTGAGGGTGATGAACATTTATTTTGTGTGTGGTGATAGGACAAGCTGGGCCAAAGTTGGTTATTTTGTCAAATCCCAAAGCTGTTACAGGAGGGGTTTCTGAACAGGAGCTCCTGATGCTAATTCCACAGCAGTATCAATATACATTTATTAATTGTCCTTGCTGGACCCTTTCTCAGAAGGTCCTTTGGGAACCCCACACCTAATTGCTTTCACAAAAAGCACCTGATGAAGCAGATTATCACAGCTTTGTCCTCATCAGCTACTTAGATGTTCTAAAACATGCAGAAACGCTGATTTTTTGTTCCAGTAGTAACAAAAAAATAGCACCTCATAGGAAGGTTTCTGTCTGGCTGTGACATTTGTAAGATGGTATCACTGCACTTCTTATATATTAGGTTTAGTATAATCTGTTAATTAAATGTACAGAGGGTTCAGTTTGCCTGCACAAGCCTGTGTGGGGACAGCTTCTTGGCTCGTGTGTGGCAGCCTGTTTGCCATCAGGGACTGGCTGTGTCTGCTGCACTCCGGGCAGAGGTGCGGGAGCAGCATCCTCTGATTGCTCCGTAGTGAATGTTCATTCACCTGAGCCTGGGCTCTGGGAGAACCTGCTGGTTCCCTTTTCCCACTGCCTGCCTCTTCTGAGCAGGTTATTTGCCTCTCTCCCCGAGCCTGGTGCCTCTCTGGGCATGAAGAGCTGTTCCTATTTGCGTCTGTTCACGTCAGCCCGGTTAATTGTTGTCTTTGCATCTCAAAAGCAGCTGAGCAGCATCATTCAGCATAATCCATTTCATGGGTGTCTATCTTCAGCCTTATCACCGTGCCACAATCCTGACAGCAACTCTTACAGCTGCCTCGTTCCAGCCTCTTGTGGAGTTGCAGTGGCTGGATGTGGTTGGGAGAAAAGACACCCAAAACAAGGTAGAAAGCCGTGGCCTCTCTCAGGCTGGACGTGCAAAGGCAGGTTCACTGAGCAGCCACAGAGGCTCCAAGAGGAGAGCTCCAGCCCCGGCTCTGAGAGCTGCCCGAGGGAAAGAGCTCTGCTTTTCCACCTGTAGGATGACCTTTTCAGGGAGCAGAAGTTAAAAACCTTTCAAACACACGTAGTGACCTTTGCTGTGCTCCTTATGTAAGAGAATCAGGGTCTCATTGATGATGTAAGGCCCGGGGGGGGATGGATGAAGGGCTTGGGCGGCGCAGAGGCTGGGATCCTGTTATTAAGTTGATTTTTATGAGTCATTATTCTGCAAACCTTTGCTAGACTGCTGTTTAAGCGCCATTTATTGCGAATGCCGTGACAATGGCAGGGGTAAGTCACAGCCAGTAACTATAACAACCCGGCGCAGGAGCAAATTGCTCTGTTTACATGGGGAGCCTGGAGAGCCACCTCGCTCCAGAGGATGCTGCAGAGCACAGCAGAGATTAGCAGTGATGTGCTCGAGTAGATGTGCTTCTTTTTAGGTTTATCTCCAAGAGAGGTTTGTGGGCTATTTTTAGATCCTAGCATTTCTCCTCAAATCCGTGCTGCCCAGTCCAGACAACAAGGAATGGTGTGCCCAGCAGGAGCAGGGAGGTCATTCTGTCCCTGTCCTTGCACTGGTGGGGTCCTACCTCGAGTGCTGTGTCCAGCTCTGGCCCCTCAGTTTGGGAAGGACCTAAGGACACTGAGCACATCCAGAGGGGACAACGA